>JAUTXW010004946.1:797500-934858 GCA_030620095.1 Kuschelorhynchus macadamiae
TCAAATGGCGTATATTTGGTAACGCTGTGTATAGAATTATTATAGGCAAAGATTACTCTTTTTATTAATTGAGCGGGAGTGAAATTTTTACTTTCTTCTTTTAAGCATCGATAATGCTCTATCAAGGTAGAATGATATCTTTCCACGGGTGAATTTGAATTACTATTTTTCGGTGTAGTGTAATGAAGTTCTATTTTGTACAATTTACAAAAATCTTCAAGTTCTTTATTTTTAAATTCGGTTCCGCAATCTGTAGTAATTTTTAGAGGTAATCCATGATGAGTAATGAAATTTAGGACGTTTTCTATTACTGCCGGTCCTGTAAGACTACTTAAATGATACGCTTGGCCGTATCGCGAAAATGTATCGATTATTGTCAAAAATGATTCGTTGGATATTTTAAAAGTATTCAAGAGGTTTTGAACTGGTGGGTGTAAGGTTAAATTTTATTACTGGTGGGTACCTATCATATTTATTTTTTAAACATGTTTCACAGTTATTAACAAAATGTTCTATGTCCTGAGACATATTGGGCCAATAGAATTTGGAAGTTAAAGATTCCTTCATTTGATTTATGTTTCTATGACATCTTTTTGTTGTATGGAATAATTCGAGTTTTTCTTTCAGTTCATTTAATGTTTCGATATCTAAAAATTTCGAGCATTGGACTAGTTTGAAAGATGCATTTTTGAAAATGTTTTGTAAAGTGTACAAAATTCGCCTAATTTCGAAAATCTAAAATAGATAGCATATGTCGTTTTTGGGTCTATAAATTCTTTTAAGAGTTTAATGATATCGTTTTGGGTATTCCTATTGGATATGGTTACATAAAGTCTAGTTTTTTCGAAAACTTTTTCGAATTTACATTTGATTTTATCGATATCTCCATTTGTTATTATTATTTGATGTTTAAACGTATTTAAGGAACTGTCAGAAATAGGAATTCCGAATATAGTGTTTTCTTGAGAAGAATGCACGGTTTCTAGATCATCCTGATTGTTTTTATCGGAGGGTTTTCTTGGAAGCTTTATTTGCATATCTGATATTATTTTTATTTTTGGATTTTCAGGTAAATGACGTTAATGACTGATTGATCTACTGGCGGTAAATCGTCAGGGTTATCGAGAAAATCTTCGATCAATTTGTCGATATCTCCAGGGTTGTTAGTAGTTGATAGTGTTTCGAGTGCATTTAAATCTGAATCTGGGGGATTACGAGAGAGAGCATCTGCGGCTTGATTATTTTTGCCTTTTTTATATTTTATGGTATAATCAAATTCTTCTAACTTAAGGCGCCAGCTTACTAGCATAGAGTTGGGTTCCTTAAGAGAAAATAACCATTGTAATGGTTTATGATTGGTAAAAATAGTAAATTTGTGTCCAAAGAGATAAGGACGAAAATATTTGCAGCTTCAAACTATAGCGAGTAATTCTTTCTCTATAGTGGAATAATTTATTTCTGCTGGGTTAAGAGTTCTAGATGCGTAACAAATAGGATGATCATTTTGTGACAAAATTGCGCCGATTGCGTATTGAGACGCGTCTGTAGTAAGTTCGAAGGGTTGAGAAAAATCTGGGTAGGCTAAAATAGGTTCGGATATTAAAAGGTTTTTACATGTGTTAAAACAGTCAACAAATTCTTTAGTGTGTTTGACCTTTTCGTGCTTTTTTAAACATTGCGTCATTGGTTTAGTTATTTTAGCGAAATTTTTAATAAATTTTCTGTCGTATCCTAACAAGCCTAAAAATGATTTTATGTCACGTTGTGTTTTGGGTATTGGGAATTTTAGAATAGCAGCGATCTTTTTACTATTGGGTTTAATTCCGTCTGCCGTTACAACATGTCCGAGAAATTTAACTCTCTACTTCTCTCGCATTTGTCAAGTTGAATTTTTAGGTTTGCTTCGCGTAGTTTTGCGAACACTAATTTTAGATTTTGAATATGTTAAATATTATAATATCGTCCATGAAGACCATACAAATTTTATTTTGCACTACTTTAAGGTCGTCCATGACCCTTTGAAAAGTAGGGGGTGCGTTTTTGAGTCCGAAAGGCATTCGAAGGTATTCATAATGCCCATTATTTACTGTGAACGCGATCTTTTCTATGGAGCTTTCTTCCATCTCTATCTGATGGAATCCGCTCGCTAAGTCCAGGGTTGAAGAATATTGTGCCCTACCTAATTTATCGAGTATATCCGTGATATTAGGAATTGGATAGCGGTCATCAACACTTTTTTCATTGATTTTACGGTAATCCTGAACTATACGCCATTTTTGCTTACTAGAGGCGTCGATCTTTTTCGGGACAATCCAAATGGGTGAAGACCAGGGGCTACACGAAGGTTTTATTATGCCTTTGTCAAGCATTTCGTTAATTTGACGTTGGACCTCTTCTTTATGCACATAGGGGTACCTATATGATTTCGTGTGGACGGGAATATTATCTGTTGTCCCTATTTCGTGTTTGATTTTCGAAGTAAAGGATAGTTTATCTCCGAGTTTATAGAAAATGTCTGGAAATTCTTTGCACAATTTGAAGATTTTCTAGGTCTAATTTTTGAAATTGGGATTTAAAATTTTGGCAATTTTGGATAATGTTTTCCAAAGTAAAGATTTCGAACTGGTTATCTTGAAAAGAATCTACGGGAATGGGTTCTGTTAATGTCAGAGAAATAGTTTTGAATTTCTATTAGGGCAATTCCGTTTTTCGAGTGGGTCAAAATTTGGGGAATTAAAAGACCATTGATTGTGCCTGCTTTAGTTAAAATATCTCCTTCAAAAATGGTGACTGGGATATTTTTAATTATTTTTTCATTCGGATTTAACGAGAACTAAAACTTCACGTCTTCCGGTTGCCTATATTTAAATTGTATTTCGATGTTTTTGCCTACTAATTTTTTATTTACTAAATCAATATTTAAATTCATGTTTATGAGATCTTGTAAACCTATAATGCCGTCGAAATAATCATGAAAATCGAACAATATGAAATCAATGACATATTTTGTTTTAAATTCCGCAAAAGCTTGTATCGAAGCCTGAAAACGTGTGGTTTGGCTACCGATTGCTGTTTTTATTTTATTGTTACTTTGGTATATACAGTTTGGGTAAAATTTTTCTGCTATGGATGGTTTTAGAACCGAACGCGAGCTTCCTGTGTCAATTAAAAATTTTAATTTTTGGTTCATTAATTTGTACATATAGAAGTGCGTTGCTAGGGGAAATATTTATTTCTATCAAGTTTGGGAGTCGTGCGGACCTGTGTCCTGAAAATTTTGCAGGTCGTCTACTTTGGTTTCTTGGTAGGTCTGCTTTTGATTGTCATTTCTTTCGAAATGCTTGTCGTATGTTGGGGTTTCGGTATTATAATCATAATAGCTTTGGGGGTCGAAATAACAATTATCAGCATAACTGTTATACATTTCGTCGTAATGATTCTCTCCGTCGTCGGAATATTGATTCGAGTGTAATTCCTGGAAGACTTGGTTGTTAACATTAGGCTGAAAAAGTTTTGATTTGAAAAATTTTGATTCGGCGGGTTTCGCCTGTTCATGACAGTTGGATTCCTAGATGTAGTTGACATTGGTGTGGGTTTCGGTTTGTTGAGCCTGATTTGGATTTGGGGCATTTTGAGGGGTCCAAAAACTTCCGTGTTAGTTGGGTATCTTCTCGGAGGAATTTGACGTGGTTGTATATTTATAGGTTGGTTAGACCAGACAGGTTTAGGTGTAAAATTCCTATTTTGTGTATTTGGCATATTTTGGGGAACAAAATTAAGATTTGGGCTACTAAAACTTGTGCTGGGAAAATTATGAAAAATGTTTTGTTTATGATTGGATATATTAATAGTTTGATTAATATTATTTCTTACATTTCTATCATTATTGGCTATACCACCGTAAAGTCTTTCAAAATTTTCAAATTCGCTAACATTGCATCTTCTAAAGATGAGGGCTTATTTAAATGTATATTGTTTTTTAATGTACCACTACAGCCTGCAATAAAAGTATTTAAAGCGGTTTTATCGTTATAGTTTATGTGGCATAATTTTTCATCTACGCTTAAATTTATGTCATTACTTATTCTTTGCACTACGTTGCTTCTAATTAATTGTAACCTACTACCAAAATTAATTAAATGTTCACCCTTGTAGGGTCTTGTTCTTGTTAGTTCTTGAACTAAACAATCTAAGAGAGAATCTACTAGAGCTAATTTTAATTTATCCCAAGAATCTAGTGCGACACGATTACCGACCATGGCTTCTGCCCTGCCAACTAGCTTCTCTTGGATACATTCGAATATGTGTTCATTTAAATCGCGGTCATTTACTGCTTTATATTTGTTAACTAAATCGTCAAATCTTTTAATAAATTTATTTAGAGTATTACTATCGCCATCAAAAGGCTTAATATTCTCTATTTTACTTTCGAAAATTTCCCAATTTACTTTGGGTTGTCCTGAAACACTGCCTTCCATTTTTGCGGTAATTTTTGGCTTCTGTATTTCAAGATCTAATTTAATTGAACCAAACTTATTTACTAAATATTCTAAATCGTTCATATATCAATAATTTTATTTAATATGAATATTGTCGTACGATACACCACTCTTTTATTTATGAAAATATAAAAAAGTTATTGTAAATGTTTTGTTCTTAAACAAATATAGAGTAAAAATGAAAAAAAAAATCTTTTCAGTGTCTCCAATAGACAGATAATTTAACCTAATGTGCTCGATGCATTGTTCCTAAAATTATCCCTAACCAAAAATCCTTATACAGAGGGTTTAGGAGGGGCAAAATTGAAGAGCACTTACAATGATGTATTTCTTATTTCTTTCCGATCCTCTTCTTTGCACTCGCTGTAGATTCAATGGATAGCGCCAAAGAGTTGAAACCATCAAGCAGCAATTCTTCCGGACCATTCGAAATTATTACCACCGCACTATCCTACCGACTGCGCCTCTTAAATACTTTGAAGTTAAAAGTTATTTTTTAAAAAACGATTTTATTTCTAAAATATGTCTTAACAGTAAGAGCTTAAAGATAAGAATGAATTTCATAAAAATTATTAAATGTATGTTAACTTCGGGCCTGGGAATCTGCATCAGCAAATCGTCATCCGTTCTTGAAATCGCTATCGTGGGAATTCAGCAGTTTCCATACATGTAACTTTCGTCAAATATTTATCTAAAAATTAATTTCTGAACATTTTGAATTTTTGAGAAAAGTTTTTAAAAACGGTTCTTTAGGAAATGGCTTTTAAAAATAATTATCTAAAAATTAGTTTCTGGATCTTTCGAAATTCAACACTTAAAAGGTTAAAAATGTTTACTTTTTCTTCAATATCTCTTTAACTAAATGACTTTTTAACCAATTATTTCGCCAATGGCTTTCAAAAATAATTACAAGATTTCTGGATTTTTTTGAAATTCCATCCTTAAAGGGGGGAAAAGGGTAAATTGTGCTTTACATTTTAACAATATCTTTCCAACTAAATGGGTTTTTAAAAGAATTATTTTGTCGATAGTATGACATTTTTAAAACCATTCTTTTATCAAAGGATTTTTAAAATAATAAACTAAAAATCAATTTCTGGATTTCTCAACATCTCGCACTTAAGGAATTGCAAGTAATTGTGTAAATATCTTAAAATAATTCATTTGGTTCAAATTTAATGTCTAGAAAAGTCCACCCTTAAAGTTTGTTTAAAAAAAAACGACTTGTTTAAAAAATTTATAGCGTGGCCGATTTTATGTTCTCCTTCCACAGTTACCAAAATAAATCATTTATTTAAAAGAGCAGAATAAAAATGTATTTTACAAAAAAAAATTAATAGTTGTAGTTAAACATTTTCGCACTTTTATGTTCAGAAAAATGTTTAGGATGCAAAGCAAAACAAATTTTCCATGTAATTGGTTTTAGCTATTCGAAAGTTTGGAAAATAGAAACTATAATAATTTATTCAAAGCAAAAAACCGCATTAAATTTTCTTAAGCTAAACCAGAGATATTTGATTTTTAAGATAGTACAAAACTTCTTTCCGTTGTACAGAAAGATTAGTATGTGATTAAATATTTCCACTATCTTGTATTTAACACAATATGGACAATTCTCAAGCATAAGGTTACAAATACAAGGTGATTCATAAATACTTATAAAAAGTTCGAGAGGTTATTATTGACATTAATTTAGGTAGGAAAGTTCTAATAACCGGCTTTTTACGGATATAAACACCCTATTTATATTTTCTAAAAAAAAATTGTAATTTATAAACAATTTCAAACACGTTGATACTTAATAACTAAAATAAGTATTTAAATACATTTACCTCGGAAATAAAATGTATTCTTGGAAGGGACCAGTGGCGTCGGTATGGACTTTTGATTCCATAACTTTTATGAAAATTAATCAGTAGTTTATAACTAGTACTAATGTTTTGTTTTGTAATATAATATCTTTCTTAGATATTTTCTACTAATTATAGAATTACGAAAATATTTTAAACAACAAATAATGCGACGAACTTTTTGAAGTCTTAAGCAAGTTATTAATTTGAGGTCTTGTATAAACTTGATACCGAACCAATTGTTACAAAAGACTTAAATTGGCCGTTTGATAGATTTAACAATAAAAAACATCGGTATATGTAAATAAATACTATTTTCGTTTGCTGGGTAGTCAACACTGCTAGGGTTATTCCAAACAAGAACCGTATTCTTGAGGAATCACTATAAAGTGAGCCTATATTCCCTTGGATAATATATGACTTAGCAACAAAGTCGTTCTCTAAGAAAGGCACACAAGCCATTTCTGCAATTACACTCAATTAACATGCAAAAAGCTGTTGAGTAATTAAATGATTTTAGAATGAAGATGTAAATGTAAGTGATGGACGGTGACACTTCTTTATAAAGTCGATTAATATTAATGAGGTTCTCTTAGCAACCAAATATTAAGTTGTATAGGTCCCCAACTTACCCACATCGCTTTTACTCTGGCCAATTGCGCTGGAATTAAGCAATAACCTGTACGCTTTCGGTTCATTGTTCTTATATGTCTCCTCTTAAGGCCCTTTAGTCCATGAAACCATGAACTTCTCAACGACTTCTTAAACATTATACACTATTATTTTCCCTTAGAGTGTCGCAGGCACCAAAACCTCGCCCTCAATTTACTCGACATTAAGTGAATAAGTGAATCTGAGCAATTTATTGTGTTAGTATTGCCTTGCCCTTCATGAGATTTACTGCACAATGTATAGCAAAAGTCTCAGCAGAATGTATAGGGTGTCTGTTCGCGAACTCAATACTGTCATCTTCCGAACTATTCTTACCCTTCTTGTAAATATCCACTGATGCATCTGTAGAAAAAAACGGCTACTCCTGCTCTTTCATTTGAACGTATCCGTCTTAAAATTTGATATTGAAATTTATTGCCCTTACCTAGATACATCTTTGAACTCTGCTGAGTAATATATTTCCATAGTTATAAGCTTGGGTCCGCTTCCCACCATGTTCTACAGAAAGACTGCAAAACATGTATGTTCTTCTGGGCTTTTGAACATACATGCTCTATAAGCTCCTTCCAATTAAGCCTCTCATTACTTATAGCACCTACATATCTCGCCTAGGTCTTCCATTATTTTCTTTGAATTCTTCCATTCAATTTAAGATTAGAAACGTGAGGTTTCCATGATAAGATACAGAATATGGCTGTTGATTTTTATGTCACCAATTGTCAACTCATTATTTTCATGTCACCTTCCTGGATTACGAGAGTCCATTTTATCTGATCTATTAAGTTAACGCTTTCATTTCGTGTTATCAAATCAGAGCACAATTTTCGGCAACTAAACTATCTTCACTTCTTTTAAGTTGAGTAACAATGGAGATATTGGTAGTAGCCTTGTAGGTAGTCTTAGCGGTTTTGGGTCCTCGAATTTTTTTATTGGATCTTTTAAATAAATATTTCTGTTTGTCAAGAATGTACCTATCAAAATTACTATATCATATGGAATGTTATACTGGTGTAAGATTTCGAACATTTTTTCCACTCTGAAGTTCTCCTATAAGCCGCTTTAATATCTAATAGCACTAAGAGCAATTCTTCTACAGTGGACAACCCAACTTCAATTTGTTCATATTACTCCGAATCTATTATGTTTTTTTGTCATATTTACCAATAGTTTCCCGCACACCTAGATGAGTTGGTCGGGCTTCCAATTTTTTCCATTCTACTGAAATATTAGAGTAGGGGATTTTTTAATATTAGAGTAAATATTGCCAATATCTTGCATTTAGCACTTTTGTTGGTTGGGTGGTTAATATTAATGGTACTTTAGGAAAGAAACTTCTAATATGCTATGGGTTTTTCCGGCTTTACTACGGAGATACAGGAGGTTGAAAATGTCTAAAAAATATATAATTCACAAATAGTTTCAATGAGCGATACTTTTTTATAAAACTTGGTGGCTAAAATAAGTATTTAATTACACTTGTTCTAGACATAAAATATATTTTTGAAATAAAATGTTTATGAAAATTATACTACGCAAGTGACAATTTTCGTTTTTATTTTTTCACACGGGAAATGGTTTTATACATATTTATTTGGCTTATTTAAATAAAGTAACTTGAAAATGCCAATTTTTTATTTTTAGTCAACATTAAATAAAACTAAAGTGTTTAAATGAATTCTTGAAAGTGACTACTTTCAACCAAAATACAGGCATCTAATCTCCTTATCATGGATTCTTTTACACGCCCTAAAATTATTGGTATGTTACCTCTTGTTTCACAGGCTGTTATTATTTGATTTCTACAGGTGTTTATTTAAATTTTGATTTCAAGTGTACCCAAAAATAAACACCCAGTGGGTTTAGATCTAGAGACCTGAGCGGCCACAGTTGGTTAGGTTCTTTAACTCCCTTACCAATCCATTGATTTTGATAATTTGCATTGGGGTATTCCTTAGATATGACCCTGAAATGGGCGGAAACTTCGTCATGCATCAACCACAACAAGATGCGGTTTTCTAATTGTACATTTTCCAGTAAACCCAGAAGTTCGTTTTCCTAAATGTTTTATAAGTTATTCCAGCCAGACGTGGTGAAAGAAGAAAAGGATCTATAAAGTAATCACCATATATCCCTACTGATACGTGTATTGAAAGTGTCTTGTATTGAAAGTGTCTTTCACCCACAATGGGTAGATTTTCTAAAGATGTGTATATTGTGGAAACTTTTTATATCATTTCGAGAGAAGTATACCTTGTCCATAAAAAGAATATATTTTAGAAGTTGAGGAATTGCTGTCAATTTTCTCAAAAACCACTGACACAAATGAATGCGGTGGGGAAAGTCACGTGGTAACATAGCTTTTACTCTTTGAATATATTTGATAGATTCAAGTACTGGTTTGAGGATTTTCTTTTACAGGGTTTAAAACAGCTTCTTCTAAATGCGTTGTTAGCTCTATTAGTGCCCTTACAAAACTATCGATTTCGATCAATCGGCGATGAAGATTACTGAATGTTGGAGAAAAGGGCAGTACGCGATTAAGGTACCGCTTTTGGTAAATCCGTCTGGTTTCGAACGCCTTGTCATCAGCTAGGCCATACACAAAGTGGATGTCGACTAAATGTGCATTATTTCTTAAATAATCCCTAACTAAAAATTAAAATTAAAACTTACAGAGAACACAACAAATCATTGGCAAATAACACAGCAAATCAATTACAATAGCAACTGCCAAATATTATTTAGCGTAGATAAACGTCAGGTAAAATATTGATGTTGGTTGACAAATGCGTTTCCAAAGCTACCTTGTAAAAAATACAAATTTTGAAACAAAACTATTTACAACCATAAATGTTCATCCTTGTTATAACACTCGACACGCGTGTATTATATTCCGCGCACTCTATTTTTCCAATTCCATATCTGACGTAGGCGTAGTGGCAGATCGTACCTCCATGTGCATTTTTACCTTTCGGTAGCTATATCTCGGGAACGAAATGATTTCAAATAATTTTTACAGCACACTTGGGGCTCTCAAACGTTATCGAACGGATTTTCGTATCATTTTTGGTTTTCCGCCTATTAATGAGAAAAGAAAAAATCGAATTTTTCGCATTCCGTATGGAACGGTAACTATAGAAAAGAACTGAAATATTGACTTTAAATTTATAGAAAAATTTATGTTTTATGAAGCCTATTGAAAATGGGCGGGATCGAAGTTTGAGAAGTAATTTTCCTGTAAAATCCCTCTGGTGGATAAACGGTTTATCTTTTCGATAAAAACAAAAAAGATTCTGAAAGAGCATAGATAAAAGAAAAACTTCTTGTAGAACAATATCTTCAAAAAGTCCAAGCAAATTACGATTATCGCCATTTAAAAAAATCAATTTTTTAATTTTTTTGCTGTCGTTCGCTAAAAATTGGTTTTATTGAAGAGTACCATAAGACAAAATTAATGAGGAGGTAAAAAGGTACAAAACTGCGTTTAAAGTTTGGAGCTAGAGGCGTCACGAGAAAGGCTACTTGCGTACAAGGAATTTATTTTTTTTTCGTTCGAAGATTTTGCCTGCCAAAAAAACCCACCCTATCGTATAAAAACAAAAAAAGTTATGATTTTGAATTCGAATATAACGGAGATGGTTTACCCTTTCCACAAAAGCGAAACAAATTTAAAAACTTCAATCTACTTTCTACAGCTCTCAGATTGACTGTTTGATTCCAAAATCTACCGAAATACCAGGAAATCTAACAGGAAAACTAACACAATTTTTAACTTTTAAAGGATTTCGTCACTTATAATAGGTATGCCTGGATAGACCTTGGCTAGTCTTTGCTGTAACGTGAGTGTTACGCTGTTATTATATTTTGACAATTGGAACTTTTCAACACGACATGGATGCATACATTAGCGATAATCTCTTCAAATGTTGCGAAGGGCGGTACAAATAAGCATCGATCGACAAGCAGGGTAAATTTCAATAATTCCGCATAAATTTTATAAATTCTTAACATGCCCATTCAAACGCATTAATGTCAGTGTTCAAATGACTAAATGTTTTAAGAAAACTTCTGTTGTTAAAGGACGAAATAAGCACCTTATACGAAATGTTGATATATTTTTTCTTTAAAAAATCGCTAAATTTCCTTTCCCGGAACTTCCCCCGTTATGAATATTTCCTTTTATTAGGAATAGTGAAGTGTGACACAATTTCGTTCAGTAAATAGCCACTTAGTAACACGTGTATACTATCTTTTCAAATATATTTATTGGGCGCCTTTTTGTTCCACCATATTGTATTCCTACCATTATTTTACCAGCTTTTTCCTACGAGACACTTGATTTTTGAGTATAATTTAAAATAAATTCAATAAGTAGTTTTTACATTGATGCACACCGCTATTTTGTTACGTTTTGATGAATTCGTACCAGTTTATCCCTATATCACGTCTAATTTTTCTACAAAATTTAAATGTCAAATAAATAAGATTTTTACGTTGATTTTTTAAAAGAAATATTTGGCTGCAATTTTTTTCCGCCATCTTGAATTCGTACCACAATCAAATTTAAAAGTTTATCTCTATACAACAATTAATGCTTGCATCAAATTTGAAATTAATCTAATGAGTAGTTTTTTTAGGCCTGATATTTTATTAGGCCGCTGTTTTGCTTTGCTATCTTATATTCGTACGAAAATGTTATCATTTGATTCCTATATAAAACACGATTTTTGTGCAAAACTTGAGGAAATTTGGATAATTAGTTTTTTTAAATAATATTTTTTTTAAGTTTCACTAGGCCGTCATCTTGTTCCGGCATATTGGATTTTTAGCAAAATATTACCAGGTCATCCCTATATAACCCTTAATTTTTTTTTAAAATCTGAAGTCACTCTGATGAGTAGTTTTTAAGTTACCCCGCAAACTGAAAGACAGAGAGACGGACCGAAAGAATTGATAAAAATGTTCTTTGGCATCTAGGGACGCGAAAACCTGAAAATATGTAAAATCTGAGAGATTATTTTTCACGATTACAAAATATTTTATTTGACCGCCATTTGTTTCATCCATTTTGAATTCGTACCCAAAATTTTACCGGTTTTTTTCTACATAATACTTAATTTTTATGCAAAATGTGAGATAAATTGGATAAGCAGTTTTTAGTTATATTTTTTAACATAAGCAACAAAAGCAATACTTACAATTCTCTCAGTCAGAAGTTGCACAACAAAATATATAACAATACTTATTCATAAAAAAATCTGAAAAATCAGAAGCAATGTAAAAGTAACATTAATACACTAAAAGACAAACAACCAAAAAAACAATCAACAGGGAGATATTTTAAGTACTTCGCCGGCGATGAAAGAAATGCCTTGACCGTTTGACGATATACGAGTACAAATTTTTATTTATTAATAACTTTTGGAAGCAATGATGTCCTCTATCGAGTAAACAAGAAAATATAACTTTTTATCCTTTAAAACGTTGATAGTATGCTATTTTTATATGACAGTTCTTTCTTACGGTGTTCCCCGGTAGATGATGCTACAATGCTAGTAAAATTATTTAACTATTAAAAACACTTCCCAAACACGAGAAAAACGCAAACTTATATAAAACAATTGTGAAAGACTTAGTTATTCTCCTTTGTTATGCCTTAGAATTTCGAGGATTTCTAGATTATTTAAAAGATGGTTTTTTGGACAGATGTGTAATATTTGAAAATTCTTGTCGATATCAAAAGAATGATTCGTTTCCAAGATATGTTTTGCAAAAAGAGATTCCTTGGAATTATTTCTTATATGTCTCAGGTGTTCGTTTTTTCTGGTTTTAAAATTTCCGTAAGTTCTACCCACATATGTTGCCTGGCAGTCGCAAACAATTTTATAAATACCAGATTTTAGTAAAATATCGGTTTTATTTTTATTATTTATTACATCGTTACCTATGGTATTGTTAGTTTTAAAGGCTACTGTAATATTATGTTTTTTAAAAAAGTTTTGTATACGGTATGCTACTGGGCTATTGAATGTAATAGACGCATATTTATTTAGTGAATCTGTCGGTCTTTTTTGTACTATAGGAAAAACGTTTGTAATAAGTTTTTTGATTTCTCTTTCTTTGTATAATTTTATCAACAAGTAACTCGTTGAGCGGTGGCTATTTGTTTGATAGTCTTTATCTCGTTTTTAAACGATTGTTCGTTAAGAGGAATTTCTAAAGCTCTCTCAATGTAACTATAAAATGCTGCTAATTTATGTGACGCAGGATAATTGGATAAATCGTCTATAACAACCCCTGTATGAACCTTTTTTCTATAAATGTTAAAAGTGTGTTTGTTGTTTATATTTGTTATACTTAAATCCAAAAAATTTAAAGTCTTGTTTTCATCCTGTATTTCTATGGTAAATTTAATTTTGTCATAAATCAAATTAATTTTATGAATAACGAACTAAATCAATTTAATAGAAAAATCCCTTTTACGAGGGAAGTAATATATAAGATGTACTGTGTAGTTTTAGTTAATCATCCCTATTTATGTTTTGTAGACTTTTTATAGTTATTATTTCATTATTTATTGTATTAATTTTTATGTCGATTTAAAAGCATTTAGATTTTGACGCCTCAAGTTAGGCATCAGTTAAACAAAACAAATAAGGGAGTCCTCTAAGACTATCGGTGTTTTGGTTTATAGGTAGATAGAATTGATAATTATTTATATATATATATATATATATATATATATATATATATATATATATATAATTTAAAATAAATATCAGTATTAAAAATGGGAAAAAGTATTTCTTACAGAATTAAATAACGTCATTAATAATTTGACTAATATTTTACATATGTATTGTAATTTATTCCACATGAAGTTTCAAAAGAGTTTTTGTGGATATTTTTAACACAAATTACACGAAATAATTTTGTTAAATAGTACAGATAATAGGGAATGAAAGATTTTATAAAAGGTGAATTTTGGGTTACACGGGCGTAGATCTTCGATATTTTTATGGGGTGTGAAAATGTAAAAAAATCATATTTTGGGAAAGCACAAACCAATTACAATCAAATTGAAAACTTATACATATTATATACTTGAGGTAAATGAGCTGACATGGAAAAATTGTGGAAGTCGTTAGCACAGATCCTTGATTTATTTTATTTTATATATTTAAAAAAATACGTAATATTTCGTATATAAGTATTTATTTTACATATTTGAATAAAAAATAATTTTGGTCTAGAATACAAGGTAGCTCCAAGAGGATGAGGCGGTGCCCTGCAAATGAAAAAAATTAAAAAACGATGAAACATGTCTAACTTTTAGTTTTACTTCCTTCGTAAAAGGGAACTATTGTAAACGTGAAAAAGATCACCCTCCGAGATTTTGCAGATGTTTACGTTTCAAGGACCCTAGATGCCGAAAAACGCGTTTTCTTTTATTACTTACCCGACTAACTTCAAATTTTTAATCAAAAATTAAGGGTCACATTGGGATGACCAGGTAACATTTTGGTAAAAATCCATTATGGCGAAATAAAGTGGCGGCTAAAAAATATATAACTAAAAAACTTTTCATCCAGTTTACATCAATTTTTGCACAAAAATCAAATATTAAGTAGGAATCAACTCGTAAAATTTTGTTAGGAATCCAAGGTGGCAAACCAAAATGGCGGTTTGATAAATTATTTAAAAATTCAGCCTAAAAAAATACTTAATAGATTGATTTCAAATTTTGTGTAAGAATTACTAGTGGTATAGAATGTGAACTGATCAAATTATGCGACGAATTCAACATGGCGGAACAAAATGGTAGCTAAAGAAAATTTTTGTAATGGTGAAAAAATGACCCTGCCATATTTTACATATTTGCACTTATTACATTTCAACGTCTCTAGATATCAAAAATAGGCATAGCTAAAAACTAGTTACGCGACTGATTTTAAATCTTGCTGAAAAATGAAGGTTATCCCCTGGTAATATTTTTATAAAAATCTTTTATCGCGGAACAAAATGGTCGCCTAGTGAAATGTTAAAAAAATTATTACTAAAAAACTAAAAAAAACCAATTAGTAATTACCCAATTTTCCTCAAATTTTGCACAAAAATTAAATCTTTCATAAGAATGAACTGGTAACATTTTGAATCCAAGATGGAAAAGCAAAATGGCATCCTAAAAAAACGATTAAAAAATTAGACTGAAAAGCTACTTGTTAATTTCATATTTTGTGCAATCCATTAAGTATGTCATAGAGAAAAATGTTAAAATTGTGGTACGAAATCAAGATGGCGAAACAAAATGGCGGCCAAATATATTGGTTAAAAAATTAACGCAAAAAATCTTTTTATTCAATTTGAATTAATTGACTTTAAATTTTGCAGAAAAATTAAATCTGATATTAAGATAAACTGCTAAAAGTAAAAACTACTAGTTCAACTTATTTTAAATTATGCCCAAAAACCAAGTGTGGCATAGGTGGAAACTGGTATAATATTGGTGAGAATCCAATATGGTGAAACAAAATGGCGTTCAACTTTTTGAAAAGACAGTACATACGTGTTACAAATGACTATGTGCAGAACTAAATTAGGTCATACTTCACTATTCCAAATAAAAGGAAAAATTAATAAACTATACGGGGTAGCCTTAGGAGGATGAATCAACCACCTGAAAATGAAAAAAAAATATTTCAGAACCATTTAGCTTACTTAGAAAACAGTGAAATTCGTCAAATTTATTTTATTTTTTGTATATAATTATTTTTCAACTATACAGGGTAGTCCTCTGAAAATCAAAAAGGATCAAATAGGGCCTTAAAAGGGAAAATATATTTCAAGAGTGTTTAGCTTTTTTAACAAACGGTAAAACACGTTTCAAATTTCTTCTACTCTATTTGTTTATAAATATATTTTTTTCCATTGGGCAGAGTAACCCTAGAAATATGAAGCAGGCGTAACGATCCATCTCAGTCAAACGACGATTGCGATTTCGCTTTTTTTAGATCTCATCAAAACACCATAGACTAGCGAACCTCGTATGGGTCAAAGACACAATATGGAATAACAGAAACAACTACTCCGCTGGCTAATACGACGAGCGACATTGAATTTCACTATTAATGCCTGACTTTCATTAAACCTTCTTAGATTCTTAGGTCTTCATTAACTATTGTTAATATATTTTTGTTTCAGCTTACACCAACGTCACAACAAGGATACCATGACCCCTGTCTAGATCATGTCCTGCAATGCCGCAGGCGCGATGATCCATTTCAGTCAAAAGACTATCTCGATTGCGCTCTTTATAGGTAGCTTATCAGGCCGCCATAGACTAGCGAATCACGTGTGGGGCAAAGGCACATGGAATCACAGAAAAACTTCTCCCCTGGCTAACATCACAACCGACATTGAGTTACAATATAGATTCTTGAAATCAATAGTGTAATTCAACGAGTAGTTGTTTCTGTGATTCCATGTTGTACCTTTGCCCCATACTGGGTTCGCTAATGTATGACGGCCTAATAAGCTCTAAAAAGAGAGCGCAATTGTCGTTTGACCGAAATGGACATGTTCCAAACAGGGATCATCAGGTATCCCTGTGACGTTGGTGTAAAGTGTAACAAAAATATATTATCATTATTTCTCCCAACGAAAGACAGGAATCAATAGTGTAATTCAATGTCGGTTCCATATAATTTTTAGTGACGAAATTTACTAGAAAAGTCTGTCAAAAAACTGTGATTCTGTCGTAACTTCCCTAGATTACTCAAAATTTTTAAATGCGGTTTTCACAGCTCCATATAACTTTTAGTGGCGTAATTTACTGAAAAAAAAAAAATTTGCCAGCAGTTAGAAAAATCGATTGTTCCCTGCAACTTTTAAATTGCGTAACATTTTTACTGCGGTTTTTTGCGTTGGGATGTAAATTAACTTATATAAAATGGAATAATAACAGTGGCGGCTCGTGGATTTAAGAACGGGTGAAGCGCTAAAATTTTTCGGGGTGCCACGCCCAAAAGGGCTATCTTTTTAACGTTTTTATGATGTTAATTATCCGTAGCTTTGGGGTGTTTTTTAATACTTAGAGGAAATAATATAAATTTATAAGATTTTAAATATATTTTTTGGTTCTTAAAAAACAGTTATGTACAGTTAGCGTCAGATAAATCCGTATGGTGTCAAATGGGTATAACCTCGTTTTATGATATTTTGGTAATACGGACTTTTATTTTTACCTGTTACCTAAGTCACACTCATACGGATTGAGTGGTTTTAAAATAATATTAAGTTTTTTTCCGTAACTGAAAAATTTGTTCTATACTAGGTTACTTTCAAGGACATATGTTAAATTCACTAATGCCGAAACAATAAAACAAGCTAATAAAAAAACCTGGGCCCTGTTCGCTTATCTAAGCCCAAACTCTGACTGAAAAACGGCCGCTAATTTGCTTGTTTTGAGTGTAATTTGACCAATTAATTACAAGTAGCGGAATATGCAAGAGTTTTCCTAAAAAAAATTAATTAAAAGTCACACTCGGTCACAATTTGACAGCCTTAAAACGAAAAATTTCGCAATGTTGCCAGATTTTAGATTTACCAATTTATTAGAGGAAATGAAATGACCAATTGACCAAATTATTTGGACGACAGAATTGTAATTATTTATTGTTATTATTATAGTTTTAATGAAGGTTTTATTGACGAACCTGGGCTAATCTAACGTTAGCGGGACAGATTCACATAACAATATAATTTTTGTTACAGAAACATCCTGCTTTCAATATAGACTCGGAATTCGGTTGGCGCGCTACCGCGCGCTTTCTTTACAGAAGACCTAACTAATCCTAACCTAACCTAATCCGCATTTTTATTAATTATAAGTTTTGTTATAACAAAAATTAGTTTTACGTGTATCATAACTTATAGGTATTTCTTTAATTATGAATATGGCAACGTCGCACGTCAAATTAAAAACAAGTATGGCGACCTGAACAGTCGGAAAGATGTTTGAAATCAAAATTACCTTTGATTTGTATAATAATTACATCTTAAAGTAAATTTTGAGTGCTGATGAGAGTTTTCCACACATTTTCTCAATTTGGACTGCAAGAATGGTAGATAAAAACAAAAAGAAAGAAAAATAAACGAGATTTAAGAGTGTCAACATAGTTTACCGAAACCGTTTTTCGTCAAAAAATATCACCTATTCCCAAAAACATTCTAAAGCAAACCCGACCCCTTTGTTCTTTATCATTGGACTTTTGGGGCAGCTGCTATATTTCTTCTGCTGGAACATTATATTATATATACACGTCGATACAGCCGTTTCAAATGGATTTTGTCTTTCGCCGATCTTTCCAAGGCATTTTCCTCACGTCACTTTTTTACGGTTCATATAATTCCCTGAACACTGATTTTAGCTATACCAAAATAATTCGACACCAGCCTTATTCTATTAGTGTAATTATGGAAATTTTTGTAGCAATACTTAAACGTGACGTATTTTGTGCTATTATTTTACCCTTGACAAAGCAAGAATGACATCAAAAATCAATAAACATCAATAATTAATCATGTTATCATGTGCTGTTATAACTGTCAAATGCGAAAGGTAATTCAGGTAAATAAAGGAAGATGAAGTACAATTTACAATGAAGCAATTCAGCCGTACGGATTTATCTGTCGCCAACTGTACCTATACCTTAAAGCTAATTTCGATTCGATCGATGCAGAACTGCTTCCGCCTCCTATGATCCGAACGCACTAATTTACATTAATTTTATAACAAGCGAACAAGGGTCTGCAGCCAGCAGCAGCAGTTTTATGCCGCTCCTCAACGGGTCACTCTTATGAAAAGGTGTTCAGCGCGCTACGATTTGAAGTCATCATGATTTTTTGAGTATATAACGCACTAGTTTTGATAGAAGATAATGGTATAATTAAGCATATAATGTGAATTTATATAAAACATATTTATTTCATTTTTATAATCCATTTTCCATGTCTGTACTCGGCATCGTAGTGTACAGTCGTGCCGAGAAAATTCTGACACAAGCATTATTCTAGCTCCCAGATTATTAGGAAGGCCTTTCGAAAGATTCAAGTCCTTACGACGGAGAATATATTATTTTAACTGGATGATCTCACCTTTTTATTTTATATTATTCAAGTTGAAAGTGAAGTACTTTATTTGTAAAAATTCCCCTCTTTTAGAAGTTTTTGCGAAAATAAAATGATTTTTGGATTTTATATTTTTTTTTACAAAAAGTGTATTCAGAATTAAAAAACAGCATTAACTAAAAACTATTTAATACATTTCAAATCATTATTATCTTCCTAGAACATCGAAATCGCCTGTAAAATCTTGGCATACTCAACTTTAGGCTTCTAGTATATCCAGGAGTTATTTGGTCCTATGCCTCGTGTCGAAAGTAGAGCTTTTTTTTCGAAACCCCGATGATTCAAAATGTTGTTGGGATTAATTTTTCGAGGTAAGGCATTTTGTTTTTGGATTTCTCGGACAAGTTCGTTAACGGGCAATATCGGAGCACGAGTCACTTAAAAAAATTAAAAAGGGGTAAAAAATTGAGTAACTTTAAAAGCATTTTGCGGAGTCGGAACCCTGACCTGACTACTTTGTCAAGGTAAAAAAGGAGATCGATGAGAATATAAAGGAGATTTAAAATCATGCCTATACCTCAATTGCCGAGAAAGCGGTCTAAATTCAAAAAAAACTACAAAAAACTGAAAGAATTTCACTGTTTTTTTTCGAAAAGAGCAAAGAGGGGCAGAAATTGTTTAGGGGACCTCAAGTTTTCCCCAAGGGATTGGAAAACCGCATCGCCGCCAAAATTATTCTCCGATTTATACAGGGCGAACCATTTAGAAATCAAATTGTAATTTTGTTTCCTTATGATTTTACGTTTAGCCATGTGGCAAATAAAATGTGGATACTAGGCGATTCAAGTAAAGGCAGAGAATTTCTTTTAGAGACTGGTGGAAAAATCAGCTCGAATCAGGGTTAGGGGTGAATTGTGAGAAACTTTTAAATTGTAATGTCCACAACTTCTATTTGCCGTTCTTTGGCCCTTCGTAAAGTCGTATCGGTACCTCCTGGGTTAAAAGGATTTGCATTAATTTTGCCACTTTTTCAAGTTGGCCTAGCTCTGCCAGCTGTATAGCTTTGATTGACATTGCATATTTTGCTGATCTGTCTATCTTGAATACTTTGAGCGATTGATACATTCCGAAAATATAGAAATATCAGGAATCTTGTCCAAATAAACTATTTTATATACGAAATGAAGGTCGTTATATTACAAAATAATAAATATATGGATGGTGTAGGTATTTATATTTCAATTATTAAGGGATGTCTCCCTTTTAGTTAATAGTAAGCAGTATGTTTTCTAATGGCTGGTAAATTAGGTTCGGATTATCGCTTTTTTCGATATACGCAGGACTGGGTAGTAATTATATTTTTATTTTTTACTTTATACTTATGCCGTATTTAAAGTGTCGATGAATTTAGTATGCTATATGATTTCTTGATATATTTATATACGAGGTGTTAAAGCAATCTGCTTCGGGGTAGTTGCATTTTCCGGGGAATTCAACAGCAGCTTTAATTTAATTTTTGACATTAAGTATTGACTATATAAAGTAGCCGCTTTGTGTAATGTCTAAAGCTGTTGCGAGCTATTATGCTTATAATAATTGATAATCTTCGTCAATAACCATTAAACAGTTGCAATATCAATTCATTTTAAATTTGCACCGATAACAGTCTGGGTCAAAGTCTCGCGGGATTTTCAGAGTTATGGACGTGGATCTTCGATATTTTAAGGGGTATAATAACCGATGACAGTCAAATTGAAAATAGATATAGTTGAGGTAATTTTTTTGACAGGGAAAAATTGTGGAAGTCAGTGACGTAGATATTGTTTTTTTTTCGTTTACCTATATTATTTCGAAAACTTGGAAATTCTTCAAATTTATTTTATTTGTTGTACATAAAACATTTTTTTTCATTATACAAAATAGCTCTAAAATTACGAGGCAGCTCCGTGAAAACAAAAAAACATTTAATAAACGATTATATATACAAAAAAATAAGAAGTATCTTCTATTTTTTTTATAAAAACAGTTTTTCAAATATACGGGGTAGGCTTAGGAGACTACCTGAAAATTAAAAAAAAATGTATTCCAAAAACGTTAAACTTGACTAAAAACGGTAAAACAGGTGAAATTTATCATTTTGTACATATAAATATTTTTCCGCTATGCAGGGTAGCTTAGAAGGTTGAAACTGCCCACTCAAATCGACAGCGTTTATCACTTTTAACAAACGGGAAAACACGTTCAATTTTTTTTTATTTTCTGGCCATAATATTTTGTCTACTATGCATTAATCATCCTAGCGGTTATAAAAATAAAAAACGGTGAAGCATGTCAAATTTCTTTTATCTCTTTCTACATTAAATATTTTCTACATTATACAGGGTTGCCCTTAGGATACAAGAATTCTCAACTACTCAACACACAAATATTTTTTTAAATACCTTACCTTACCGCTTAGCTCTTTTAAAGAACGGTAACATACAAAGGCATTTTTTTGTATACAAGGTCATTCTAAGGAGGTGAAACGTCTCCCTAAAAACAAAATTGAAATTTTAGGTGTTTCTTTTAAGAGGTGAAAAACACAGTGGCGGCTCGTGAGTATATTGAAGGGTGAGGCTACATGAGGTTAATTTTGTTTAAATGTAAATAAATTTCCACGTCACCCATGAGGTATTATTCTGCGACGCGTTGACCTTTTTTTTTTAATGGAGGTCATCGCCAATAGCCCTACAAAAAACCATTAAAAACTAAAAAAATAAACTCTAAAAAAAGTAAATAAAAAGTAAACAAAACAAGTAAAATATGTACACCTATCACTAAAATATAGCGGTGATTGCGATAATAAAAACATAATTTAGTTTATTAAAACTTAAAATAAATAGTTGTATGAAATAAGATAAAAAAACTACTTTTTGTACATTAAATCTATACGTCTGTCTTTTAAGGTTGCAAATTTATCTATAATTTGGTCGTAAAAGTTTTGATCTTCACTAAGTTCTGAAAGTAATTCCTGCTCTATTGACATCATTGCTAAACCCGAAAGCCATTCTTGTGTCATTGTGTTTCTTAGGTAGGTTTTGATCCGTTTAAGACATGAAAAATTTCGTTCGGTCGATACACTTGTTGCGGGAATAGTTAAAACTAAATTAAAAAGCTTATATGCTTCCGCAAAAATTGCTTTAAAATCTTTAAATAACAAAGCTAGACTTTTTTCGACATCTAAATTTGAAAATTATTCATCCCTATACAATACAGAAAGCTCATTAATCTATCTCTGTCAAAAATGTTTGGATAATTTTTTAATAAATTATTTAATAAGTCGTCTGGAAAGCATTTAACATATTCCGAATATTTTGTACAATCGACTAAAGCAAAGAAATTTAAATTTTCAAACCGCGTCCCTAATTGAAGAATTATACAATCTATTATTTCGAAATATAATATTTTATATTTAGTAAAAATATCAAAGTCGCTAGAACATTGCCCTCGACGTGTGTTAGTTGGCAGAATAGTGGCTTTTTTAGCAATATTGAAAAGTTCTTTGAAATGGTCCTCGTTTCTAAATTCAATAATTCGTTGCTTGGCAAGGTTTATTGGCGAAATGTAGTAATTTATATCTAAATGCTTTAACTGTAATATTTGAAACAGTACATCAGTGCAACTAAAAATTTGTTTATAAATATGCGTTAAAAGGCAAAATTCGAAATCATTAAAATGCTTTAGAAATCCTTTTGCACCATTAATAGATTCTGTTCCAGAACTTAAGTCATTAATAATAGTTTCAAATACTATAATTAAATTGTCCCATTCATTAGCCACTAAGTTTAAAATTTTAGACCGTGTATACCATCGCGTTTCTACAGCTCGCGGAATTCTTTTACCTACTATCTGATTAAGCACAAAAGACCGTTTTGGTGATTGGTGGAAATAATTTGGTATTCCTAATAAAGTGGCAAAAAATATACGACTTTGGGTAATCAGTTTTGTTCCCTGTTGTAAAACTAGATTTAATCTGTGGGCGCAACAATGAGTAAACATAGCTAAAGGAGAAATAGATCTAACTTTTGTTTGCTGACATAACACTAGCCCCATCGTAACACTGCGCGACCAATTTATTTTTAAAGTCATAAGGCTCTAAGCTGTTTTGTATTAAATGAAAAAGGCTCTCTGCTGTTCTATTATCGCTAACGTCAAAAAATCCTAAAAATCTTTCTTTTAAAGATCCGTTGGTCACATACCTAACTGTTATCGAACACTGTGAATTTTCTGTTATATCAGTACTATCATCCGCAATTACGCCAAAAAAACAACAATCGGTGTCATTGATTTCTTTTTTTATATATTCTTGAATATAGTCATGTATGCAACCAATTAGTTCATTTTGTATAGTCTTAGATTGTCCCGTAAAAATATTACTAAATTTAGCACAATGTTCAGTAAGTTCGGCATTTCTTTTTATTAAGCATGCAAATATTTCCTTAAAATTGCCACGGTTAAAAGAATTTGTTGTTTCATTATGACCTCGAAATGCCAAGTCCTGTTTACCCAAAGTAATAGTAACATCAATTAAATAATTTAATAATAAACGGTTTTTTCGAACATTTTCATTATAAACAATTATTTTTGACGCAACCTAATAAAATACAAGGCCAACAATATAGGCTTTCTTTATAAATACTTCCGCATAGCCACCTATAAGTTTCGTACCAAGATATTTGAAAAGTTCTTGAATATTTTTTACCTTGCCTCTTATCGTTAAATATTGCTAAAATTTTCGGCGTCGGACGGCTACCTAATATCTGTTTCTTTTCAGTTTCGCTTCTTCTTAAAAAAGGCGTTTCAATTAATGAAGCAATAATGTCGTGAATAGGATTCATTTCAAAAGCAAAAAGCAAATACAAAATATGGAACGGTCCAACTTACCAAATCAAAACAAAACAAAAACTTACTCACGCGTATTTATTCACCTTAAAAGACAGAACGCCCTCAATCAGCGATTATCGCAATCTATTTCCTATTTCTTTCTCAGCCGCACGCACCACGTAAAAAGAAGCCGTTGGAATATTTCGCTAGTGATTTAAATAACCAATAAAAGCATATCCAAGCTACGGATTTATCGCCTCAAGAATGCAATAGAAAACGCGTGCATCGGCAATCGCCATCCCGCTCTGTCGTAATCAGGTGACTCGCCGGCATCGGCGCCGGCCGTTGATAAATAGGTCAGAAGTCGAAACTTTCCAAGCTAAAATTATTTCGCCTCATTCCAGAGCACTTTCTTTAGGAATGGGTTTGCACGGATTGCACGGTCGGTTTTTTGATGTGGTCAGAATTTATTTTCTAAAATATTTATTATGGGATTATATTTTGTTTTTTTTTTAATGTTATTATGTTGTAAAACTGTTAAAAAGTATATTTCTAATTGGTAATAGATAAAAAGTTATATAAAAAAATTCTCTTTTCCTTTATTTTGGGGGTGAGGCGCGGCCTCAGAGGCCTACCCTGACGAGCCGCCACTGGAAAAACACCAAATCGGTTTTATATTTTGTTTATAAAAATTTTTCAACTACACAGGGTAAAACAGCTATTTAAAAGTGAAAAATATTTTTTTAGAAACTATTAATATTTTCAAAAAATAATAAAACACAAATATTTTATTATTATATTTTTTGTATATCGATTTGGGTTTTCGCTATTAGAAGGGGTCTTTAGTTATAAAAAACACCTAAAGACTGACAAAATGGTTTTAGACTAATTTTAAAATGGCTTAAAATATTGATTCTGGATTTTCGATAATAGAATCTTTGATGTTTCCAATAAAAATATTTGACAGTTTCTTGTCAAAGCTAATTTTAAGTCCAACATTTAGAGCAAGAGTCTTCAACCCGCGGACCGCCTTCTAATTTCTTGCGGCTCCCAGAGGCTAAAGAAATTATTGTATCGCGCCGCGCCCGCGAATGACACTCCGAGGACACTAGCGTCACCTTCCGAGAGCGAACGAAGCGATACAAGTGAAAGAGTGCCAACTAGCAGTTGCAAGTTGTTACATGTGTGATAAGTAATTGTAGTGAGTTGAGTATAGTGTGTTTTGAAGCGTGTAAGGCGGATACTGTGTTGTGGCGTGCAGTCGCGCATGTTTAGTTTTTATCGGAAAATTAAATTCGTTTTTTCTACCTTGACATTAAAAATGGCTTCTACTTCGGGTAAAAAACGAAAAATTAGTGAAGAAAAGCGCATGTTTCAAGAAAGTTAGCCTGAGCTGTATTTGTTTGTTAGTGTTAATTAAAAACCTGTCTGATTGGTGTGTCAAGAATCCCTTCATTTCTTGCATCCCAGCATTTCTGCAATCCCTTGCATTCTCAAGACTGAAGTCTTGAGAATGCAACTTTAAAAAAATGCCACAAAGTTTAAGACATTCAAAGGACAATTGCGGCAAGATAAAGTGAGAGCTCTAAAAAGTCAGCTTCAACGCCACCAGGTTTTCAAAAGCAGAACATTGAAAATGAAGCAAGCGTTAAGGTTAGCTACATTATATCCGAAAAAATAGCTTTGAAATCAAAACCTTTTACTGATGGTGAATTTATCAAGGAAAGTATGGAGGTCGCAGCTGAAGTATTGTGCCCGTCTCAAAAACAACTTTTTTCTAAATTTAGTTTGTCCGGTGTTACCGTCGCCAGAAGAATCGAAGAGTTAGCGGCAGACATTAAAAATTCACTAAAAGAAGGTTGCTGGAAGTTCGTATACTATTCTGTCACGCTAGACGAACGCACAGATTTAACCGATACCGCCCAATTAGCTATATTTATTCGAGGCATTGATAATAATTTTGAAATCACTGAAGAGATGTCTGTTCTTTTTCCGATTAAAGGAACTACAAAAGGAAGTGATATTTATAAGTGTTTGATGACAGTACTGAGACGATATAATTTAGAATTGACAAACCTTTCTGCAGTTGTAACAGACTGTGCACCATCCATGGCAGGAAAAAATAAAGGGCTCGTGGGTTTGATGAAAAAAAGCAGAAAGATTTCCTTTGATGCATTACCATTGTATCGTTCATCAACAACATTTTTGTGCAAGATCCACAAATTTTGATGAGGTGATGAAAGTGGTCGTAAAAACTGTGAACTTCATTAAATCACGCTACCTCAACCACAGAGAATTCCAAAATTTTTTACACGAAATTAATGCCGAGTATAATGATGTGATATTTTTTTCTGATGTTCGTTGGTTGAGCAGAGGAAAAATGCTAAAACGCGTTTTTGAACTCAAGAAAGAAATCGCCTCCTCATGGAAACCAAAGGGAAACCAGTTCCTTAATTTAGTGATCTCGACTGGCAGCGCGATATCTCACGGAGATCACGCTGCACCTCAATAACTTGAAAACCAAACTACAAGGAAAAGCAAATATCATCAAAAAACCTACTTGATACTGTGAGAGGCATGTGAGTTTAAACTGGATTTATGGAAAAATCAGTTGTAGATTAAGAGTTTACGCACTTTCCTAAGCTGAAGAATTGCGAATGTAGACAAATATATCGCAGCAATAGATTTACTTAAAACAGAGTTCCAATCAAGATTTTCTGACTTCAGAGATAATAAAAATTAGATCAATCTCTTGACCCGACTATTCAGTGTATCCGTTGAAAACATGCCAGAAAATTGGAGCTTATCAATTTGCAGTGTAATTCGGAACTGAAAGACAAGTTCGACATGGGTCTTCTTGATTTTTATTCAAAATATGTCGATCAAAACTCGTTTCCTGAAATACGAAAACATGCTCAGAAAATGATGTCTCTGTTTGGGAGCACATGCAGCTGTTTTCTCGTATGAAGAATGTGAAGTCTAAAACAAGGTCGAGAGTTACAGACGCACATCTGGAAGAAAATTTGCGAGATGCAACTACAAAAATAACACTTGTCAAAAATAAACAATGTCAATTGATTGAACTTTTTAACCAATAAAGATTATTAGACTGTGATATTTTTTTTATTGATATGGTGGTAAAGAGACGTGGACCATTGTGGCTCATCGGACGATGTGAAATCGATTTTTGGCCCTTGCACCAAAAAAAAAAGATTGAAGACCCTTGATTTAAAGAGTATTTTAAAAGATATCTATTTAGGATTTTGCGTACTACAAACTATTTTGGATATACATCTTTTTAGTTTCCATCCTGCAATAGGGGGGGGCGGGGTATCTGTATATTTTTTGTATTACTAGGCTTATGTATACGGATTCCTCCACTACTGCACGACTGGAATATTTTTTCATCGGAAAATATGACAGATTCCCACAAATTATGTTGATTTGCGTATTCGTGAGCATATGCTACCCTTCTTCGCTTATTTTCACCCGTAAAAAATATTTTGAATGAATGAACTCTTAAAGTACTTTATTAATGTTTCATCGTCGACGTCAGTGAAGAGTTTTTTCCGACCAGAATCCAGTTTCCTACATATTTGATTATATTCCCCTTTTTTTTCGTCAAAAGAACAGTGTTTTTACTAATTTGGAGTGCTGCAATATTTCGTATGTGGACGCCGTCTCTCAATCAACGTTTTCTGCTCTGGCGTGAAAGAGAGCATATTAAAGTTTAACTAATATTACTGACACGTCGATGATAATTAAAAAACTTGATAACTTGATAGGTTACCTGATTATACCTAGTCTAGGTTCTAAGAGGATATTTCGTTGTACCAGAATTTTTTCGATACGACTGTACTTTTGGTTGATTTAGATCTTTCGGTCGCTATATCTCGAAAAAGTTTTCAGATAACTTTTGAAATTTGGTACGTTTCTAGAGCACCCTTGAGGCTCTCGACCGGTACCAAACGGATATTCGTATCGCTTTTGGTTTTTCTTCTATTAAAGAAAAGAAACATTTTTTTCGTGTTAACTGTCAAAGAAATTGAAATATTGATTTGATTTTTTTACGTTCTCATGAACCTTATTGAAAAAAGGAGAAAGTGAAAGAGCATCATAAAAAACATTTATCGCCGCTTCTTTAAAAAAAATTATTTTTTTTGCTGTTCACTAAAAATTAGTTCATTGAAAAGTGCCATAAGGCAAAATTTATAAGGAGGCAAAAAGGTACAAAACTGCGTTTTAAGTTTGCAGCAAAATGCATTAGGATAAAAACTACTTGCGTACGAAACATTTTTTTCCCGTTTACACCAAACTTGTGCTACTGAAGGGTAAATTTTCCTTAAAATAGCTATTGTTGTACGAACGGCAACTCTACGTCAGGTAGCAATAGTGGGAAGCGGGCTAGGAATACTTACACTTTATTTTAGATACCACTCTGTTTAATTAGTAAATAGTTTACAGTGCCCTGAAGCTAAGAAACATGACTCTGAAATTAACTGATAATAAAAATATTTGAAGTAAGTCCCAATCTGTCTCCTTTACCTTTTTTTCTATTTTTATTTTAAAAGATTTATTCATCCCTATGATAATTGATATAAATATCAGATATAATTTAATTAAAAATTACACTTTACAAACAACTCTGATAAAATAATTATTACACATTGAAACTTACTTTAAAAAAAAAAGACCGAATTATATACATATTTCAGGTATCACTTCCTTGATCAAGAAATTTTATATATGTGAATATGTACATTGTCTAGCCAGTTATCTCGAGAACATGTTAATCAGATAGGTTTTACATTACTATCAGATATATGCAGCTATATAAATTTTAATAAACATAAAGTTTTAAGTACAAAAAAAAAGAGGAAATGTATTTCATGAAATGTGCCTATGTATATTTAAATTTATATATATATATATATATATATATATATATATATATATATATATATATATATATATATATATATATATATATATATATATATATATATATATATACTGTACAAAAATAGAAAGAAATGGCCTTTAATCCAAAAGCTGCAGGAATTTTGTGTAGAATTGTAGAAGGTTAGTTACTGTAGTTAGCTCATCCAGGACAACTGCATCATCAAAACAGCCAGGGAGATAATTTACCAAATCCATGAGATAATGTAAAGCTTTCTACTCACTATTAATTGATTCGTCTATTTGTTCATTCCCCCGCATAGTATTGAGAGTCCGATTTATCCGCTACATTGCGCAGTGATTTGGTCTTTTGGGCGGATAATCAAGTAAATCTTTTGTTTTTTGTATATTTTCAAACATTGAAACGCATGAAATCCATGCGAAAGTATTAAAGGAAAATGATGAATAGTGTGAATGAAATATTCGTCCAAATCGAATCATCGAATCGAACCGAATAGTGAGTAGCGGGTTTTAAGAAACTCAAACAACTAGTTTTAAAATTAATTAATTAAACTGCTATCTTAGCTGAGCATCTAAGCATAAAAATAATTCAGAAGACTAATAAGATAAATTTCATGACAACTGCCGTTAATAGTATTGATAGAAACTGACAAGCTATATGTCAGATTGTGACGTTTTGTCTACCTTTTTTTATGTTATTTTTTATACTTTTTTTTAAACTATACGGCTATGATCTGAGTATACATTCTCGATATTATCCGAAGTTCTAAATGTGTCAACAAACCTAGTTTACAGAGTGTTTTACAATATTGCCATTTTCTCAAAGAACAGACAGACCGACAGGCAAACAGACCGATGGAATTAAGAAAATATCCTTTTCGGCATCTAAGGACTCTAAAACGTGAGAATCTCGGAGCTGATTTCTTTACGATTAAAACATTTTCCTCTTACAAGGAAAGTTAATATTTTTTAAATGATTTACAATTTTAAATGGATCATTAAATTTTTTAATAAAGTTGTCAAGAACAGTCTTAATGTCGTTTTTGTTATTATAGTCTATTTATCAAAGAAAGACAAAACACCAACAAAAAACCAAAACAATGTTCAGTGCATGATCAGCACGTGAATATCTTGCAAGAACAGGAAAACACCACCGTTATTGGTCCGAATCGGCGAGCCATAAAACATCACCAATGAAAAGCCGGGTGGAGTGGGAGAGCCCTAAAACACAACCAATAAAAAGCCAGGTGGAGTGTGAGAGCGACATACACATGTACTAAACTTTATTTTGGTTTAAAGGTTTTCTTTGATAAATAGACTTTAGTTATATTTTTTTACTATTGCTAAATAGCTTTAACTCTGTTGTCAACATAATTTAAAAATTGTTTATTTGACGTTTTTTTAACTTGCATATTTTATAACTTGTTTCAGAATTTGAACATGTGTTTTATAACAATGAGCAAAAGAACTCTGCCATTAATTTTGTTTAAAATAGTAGTTTATGTCTGCACGGTTTTTTATACTTTTGGTGATCCAGCTGGCGCTATTTTTAGATAGCCGCGTGCCAGATCTATATAATATTGGACAACTCCTATTTAAGGCTCAATACCTTACTTCTTGGAAATAATCTTTTATATATATATTTTGCTTTATCATGAACATCTACTTAACTTTTAACATTAATAACCTGAGTAGCCATGATGATGATGAGTGTGATGAGTTCAACACATACCTCAAAAAGTTATCAAAATATCAAAAGATTTGGTGTTTCGTTATTTTGATGTCGGCGGCCATCTAAGGTATATTTTTTATTCACGAATGGAGAAAATTTACATTTTATGGTGAATCGTAAAATTTTATATTCAGATACGTTATACAAGAAGCGTAAAAATATAATAATTAAGGCAAAAAGTAAATAAAATGCAAATTTATACATGGCACTATTTAAGATACAGTGCCACAATAGTTTGGCAACGGCCATTTTTCTCGTAAGCCCCTGTATCAAAGTGCTTTAAATTTGAGACTCAGGGGTAAAAAATGGTTTTGTATTGGTTGGTGATATCTGCGACGTTGTCAGACCTACCACTTGTCAGGTATTGACACTATATTTAGATTTTCTTCTGTACCACCATGTACTTTTTTCAGATTCTTTGATCAATTAAAAGTATGTTTTGATGAAAAGATAATGTTTTGAATCCAGCAGGGTCCCACGAAAAAGTAATTAAATTTTGAAAAGGAAGCCTCTACTACCTGTGTCTACCTTATTAGAAGTCACCAGTAAATTTTAAATAATAAATGTCAAAATACTAGTGTCGAGTTAACTAATTATTTAATTAAATAATAATTTTTGTGTGATCCCTCTTGACCCTATGACCCTATTTTTTTACTAAAATTTGAAGTCAACCGGATAAGTTGTTTTTAGCTATGCCGCGAAGAAACAAACAGACTAACGGATTTGAAAAGAACATGTTTTTGGGCATCTAGAGACTACCTTTTTGGGCTACCCTGTATAATGAACAAAAATTTTTTGTATACAAAGAATTAAATAAATTTGAGGTGTTTCACCGTTTTTCGAAATACTACCTCAATTTTTTTTAAATATGTATAATCGAAAAAAAAAATAGGTATCTACGCCAATGACTGCCAGTATTTTTCAATGTTAGAACATTTTTCCCAATTTCTGTTTTGAATTTGACTAATATCTGTAAATATCCTGGGTTCTCTAGACTAGCCAAGGTAAAATTCATCTGTACCTATAGCGATTCATTATCAGCCCATTAAAGACCACGTGTGAAATTCAGTAGTGCCAGTTGAAATCGGAATAGAGCCACAAAATCGTCATTCAGCATAATATAGGAAACGAAAGTCAATTTTCTTAACGAAATTTTGCAAAATTGAAAGAAAAAATAATATGGAGCTTTTGTTTTTGGCCCAGGTGATACCGATACCCTCCTACGAGATCTAATAGCCAACCTGTGCATGCAACAGTTCAAACATTTCTCAGAAACCAGTCTTTTCACCGGTCGGACTGAATGTGGTACCAATCTCTAGAGAAATAATAGGTGTATTTACTAAGTTCGCCTAGAATAAATCGTTTAGATACTACAGGGCCAAATGGCTTGCCCTATATAAACCAGAGCGCAAATTTCTTGATGTGGTTTTATAACTCTTCAGAGATAATTTTGTGCTCAGTAAACGTTTCTCCCTCAGTAACACTTTTTTTGGAAAAAAAAGAGTAAAATGTGTGTGAAATTTAACGACAGTTTTTTAGTTTTCTTGAATTTTAACAGCTTTTTTAGCCCATTTCGAAATTTAAAAATAAAAAAAATACTTCTTGATCCTTGATCCCTCCTAATTTTAATAGGCTTCGTGAGACTATAAAAAGGAACGTATCCCAAAATTTTCAAATCTATATTTTAATCTTTTCGACAGTTATTATGTATCATATTTTAAATTTATTTATTTTAATATTTAAATTTAGTAATAACCCAAATTTTCAAATTTTTGGGCACGTGGAATTGAAAAATTTTATCAGCACTATTGCCAGATTTCCCAGTTTTGCACTACAAGTAGTCATTTCCTTATCTTAAAATTATGTCCTATTTATTTTTATTGCACTAAATTGGCCTTCTCAAATTTAGTACTATCCCAGTTTTTCAAAATTCTATCTGCACTGGTTGCTGAGATATAACACCGCGTTTACAGTTAAAAGTACCTGAACGCGCAAATATCTTTTAAACTGCTAAAGTTGTGCTTACAAAATTCGAATGCCCCATTTATTTTTATTGAAATAAATGACTTCGCAAGTTGTTTTTTTATCAGGTAATATTGGCGGCTTTCCCTCACACTTTATCCAGGCTTGGGATTGGGTTTAGTTCCACCAATGGCAGATACTTAAACCGTGTTTAAAAGCCAACGGGCGAAACAACAATATCGCTAAGGAAGGAAGGTTATTAAAAGTCAAGGGACTAAAACAACAATAACCTAATAAAATAAGAATACTTATTTTAATGACACTGTTTTTTAATTAAATGTTAAAAGTTCTCATTATTTGCCAGACAGCACCCAAGTCGATCTTTGCAATTCTTGCAGTGTGTTGCTCAAGATATTTGGTGTTACAAGTGCAACTTCGGTCCGGATTCTTTCGCAGAGTTCGTCTAAATTTTCTGAACGATTCTTGTACACGATCCTTTAAATGACCCCACAAGAAGAAGTCCAGTGGAGTCATATCAGGGGATCGAGGTGGCACCTCTAATGCACCACGTCTTCCAATCAGCCTCCCCGGGAATTGGTTGTTTAGGAACTGCGTGGCTTCCCTTGAATAATGCGGTGGAGCACCATCATGTTGGTACCAGATTTCACCCACATTTCCAATTTCTTGGACAGCAGAAACTATATGTTCTCTGAGGAGCTCTAAATACTTCTGTCCAGATAATACACCTTCTATGATATAAGGGCCTATAATATTGTTACCCAGTATCCCCGCCCATAGATGTTAGGTATCAAGTTCTTTTATCCAATAAAGATTATCTCTAGACCAAATTCGACAATTATGATCTTAACTTGGCTCGTCGCTCAATACAATTTTGTACGCAAAACAAGATCTTGGTTAATATTTGCCATCATGATTTCGGCGGATTCAGTGCGGCAATCAGAATCATCCTCTAAAAGCTCTTGGGTATAATGGATCTTGTACGGACTCAATTTGTTTTCCTTTAATATAGTCCTCACAGATTTTTGACATATTTCGGCATTTAAAGCTAACTGGTTGGTGCTTACTTTTGGATTTTTCTCTATTTGTAATAAACCGTTTAAATTATTTTCATCACTTGTAGCAGTTTTTGGGCGTCTGGTTTATTATTTCCTGGTAACGTCAATAAATTCTGTGGACGGTTGATTTTTTTATTGGTTTGTTAGGATAGCGACATTAAACAAGTCACAAACTTCTTGGTATGTTCTAGTTTTATTTCCATATTCGCGAAAAATCAAAATATCAATACGTTGAGTCTGTCAGAACAAAAGCCATAACTAAACTTGTAATTTTATAATTAATAAAATATTAAGCTGCTTAACTGACAATGATGCGTTTAATTTGTCATTGTTGTAGCATGGCAACGGCAAGTGCTTCAAAAACAACTGTTACAGCGCATACTTGTTATAATAACCGCACAGGGCTATTATTATGATACGCGCATTTTTCTGGCTGGATCAGAAAATCTTGAAGATCGCTTTTTAACCCTTCTTCACGTTTCAAATTTAAATAAACAAGTAAATACTCGAAGAAACGTCTACATTTTCCCTAAGTCTGGTGTAAAAATCAAGTCGATCAGTGATGAGAGTGAATTTAGAAAAATTTTAAACTTAAAACAATTTTTATCCGCATATTAACTAGATTATCTTATAAGGGGAAATGTAATTTTTTTATAAATAAAATACGTATGTAGAATACAGGTTGTAGAAAAATTAGGTACTATTGCAACATAAGGGGAAAAAAGGGGCGCCATGTAATTATAATTTTTATTCAAGTATGGTTAAGATTAATACTTTAAGGTAAAGTGTAATTTTTTAATAATTAAATATTTTATACCGGTTGTTAATAAGTAAACGCAAAAAAGTAAATGAATTATTAAAAAGTGATGTTGTCTAGGGGTAAAAAAAATAACGTATGGGTAAAATTTATTTATTAAGAATGTAGGTTCGATTTCTAATAATCGGATATATTGTACAGGGTGTACAAAAATCAATGCAAAAGCGAAAAAAATATTACAAACGGTGCAATTTATATTATATTTATTACTTACGTATGAATAAGATTTATTTATTAAGAATGTAGCGTTTGCAAAAATTAATGCAGAAGACGTATAATACATTAATGGTGTGGAGATTTAAAGTACCTATGTACATTTATGTTTTTTTTTTAATAAGGGATTTCTCCCTTTTAGGTAATAGTAGGCTATGTTTTCTTCTTCCAGAATGAATGTTAATGTACGCAAGACTAAGAAGTAATTACACTTTTATTTTTTTCTTTGTGTAAAGCCACCAATATGACTTAACAAGAAAAACAGCTTAATAACTCAAAAGACATTCATTTCAATAAAATAAATAAATATATATATATATATATATATATATATATATATATATATATATAATATATATATATATATATATATATATATATATATATATATATATATTTATATATATATACACAAATATAGTACGACACTAAAAGTTACATGGTGTTTTTGTTAGCGTATGCAAGAAAAAATTTTTTTGGTAGATGTCAAAATATTTTTTTCAAATTACATTGAACTGTGAAAACCGTATTTAAATATTTTAAGTAGTTAGGTAATAGTAGGCTATGTTTTCTTCTTCCAGAATGAATGTTAATGTACGCAAGACTAAGAAGTAATTACACTTTTATTTTTTTCTTTGTGTAAAGCCACCAATATGACTTAACAAGAAAAACAGCTTAATAACTCAAAAGACATTCATTTCAATAAAATAAATATATATATATATATATATATATATATATATATATATATATATATATATATATATATATATATATATATATATATATATATATATATATATATATTTATATATATACACAAATAAAGTACGACACTAAAAGTTACATGGTGTTTTTGTTAGCTTATGCAAGAAAAAATTTTTTTGGTAGATGTCAAAATATTTTTTTCAAATTTCATTGAACTGTGAAAACCGTATTTAAATATTTTAAGTAGTTTAGGAACTAAAAGTTACCTGCAACTATGAAAACTTATCTAAAAATTTTAATCAGTTTAAAAGTCAAGGTGAAAAAACATTTTTTTTTGATAGCTGACAAAATATACGTTTTTATAAATTATGCCATTAACAGTGCGATACAGCATTTAAACATTTTAAGTAGTTCAGAAATCAAGGGAGAGACAGTTTTGTTTTACACCTGAAAAAAATGTTTTTCTCATAAAGGACATCACTAAAAGTTACAAGTAGTTATAATAGCGGAGCGCCTCCTCCTCCTTCTCTTCCTCTCTCTCATGTCCCTCATTCTTAACTTCCGCCCCTTTTATTCTCATTCGCATCATATTTTTAATTTTTTCTCTTTGTTCTCCCACATTTGAATTTGCATTCTTAAGTCTTATAAATAGGTGCATCATGATAATTTTAGTATGCCGAGGCACATTTACTAAGCTGTGCTCGAGTTGCGTAAAAAGTTATTTTTGAATTTTTCCACCAATTTTGTATAAAACAAAAAGAAAAAATGTGTCAAGTAATAAGTGAATTATGTGTAATCGCGAAAAATTAACTACAACTATCAGACAGTTAAAAGTTAAATATCTCAATTTCTTTGAAGTGATTTCGAAAGGTGAATACACCAAGCTGTTTTATCCACTGAAGCGTGATTATTTGGAAGCAATTGACTGTTGTGATGATTATTTAGAAGGAATTATAAGCCTTACTACGTTTTTCAATACATTTGGGAAATCATACTTTGTAGGAGAATTAAGCCACCTAATAGAATTTATAGGAGAAGATTGCCAATTTATACCTATTATTGCAACCCAAAAGAGGTTTCAATTATACGAAGATAAAAAACAGGTATTATCAAGGAAAGTTAATCCTATTCGCAAGAGACGTCCCCCTACATATTTAAAATATTATGTTAAATAAATGAAATGGCTGAGTTGCTGATTGCAGTTAAATTATTAGAGGAGAAATTTAGTAATCTTTCAAAAACCTATTTCTCATATTGTATGGCAAGTGGTCCGGAGTGGATAGACTTTTATTGTAATCAATCTGCGGAATTCGTAAAGGCTGCCCTCTGTTGCAACAAATACATTGAAACATTAAATTTTTTTCAACTTATTCAAGATCTAAAAGATATTGGCTTTGGTTACTATTTAAAAGACTTGAAGCAATTTATTGACGAGGATACTATTCTTCAAGAAATTGAAAAGGAAGAATAAATTTAATAATATTTACAATGGAGCAAATGGTTACTGAAATGTATGAAGAGTTTATTATATCTGCTGCATACTTCCAATATTTATCAATTGTAGGCGAAGAAGAGGCAGAAGCACAAGATTTGTCAGCATATGTTAATAATATAGATCGAATGGAACAATGTAAATTAGCCGCTAAATTTTGTAATGATTATTTAAAATATAAAAATGAGTATGAACTTTTAAATGAATTTAGAAAATTAGATTTAAGGTATCATATTAATTGTATTCAATCATGGTTGGTTAATGCAAAATAAAAAGGTAATTAAGTTTTTTTATATTTTTATTCATTCATAAAACAATTGTCATATAAAAATAACACATTTGTCAAAGCACACATACAAGGTGATTTTGAATGATAGAAGCATTTTGGTTCCATTAGCTTTAGCGCTGGTTGGTCATCTATTTCAATCACAGGCTTTTTAGAATATTTCTGTATAAAATCCTTTTTTTCGCTTCCTTTTACAAAAACAAAATCTGCTTTCTTCGTAAGTGTTTCAATTATTTTTGGGAAATGATGTAATGGAGTAAATCCATTATTCCAATGTATACAATGATAATTTTTCGACCATACCGCCTGCTTGTGACAATCAGGTGAAAGAAACTCCATTGGAAAAGGCTTTTTAAAAATGTAATGAGTCATTTCATAACCATCAAAAGCTGCAAGCTCTTTCGGTATAAATTTATTTTTTTCATCCTTGAATCCTTGAATATCTATAACCAATCTCATATTTTCAAAGCAGCAAATTTTTTAATGAGACTTTTTTTACTTGAATAATTTGCAATTTCTTCTTTCAGTTGATTAATTTTAAAAATAAATTTTTCAATTTGTAGTTGTAGTTTTGATGTCATGACTAAAACTAAAAGCTTTTGAAAATTTCTTTAAATTAAATCGAAATATGAAAATAGTGGGGATAAAGTTTATAATTGTTTCACAATTTTAGTAAGAGGGTTGTAGCTAAATAATTTGTCATGTAAAATAAGACAATAAGCAGAAGTATCTTTTTTAATTGCATAGTGTGTCTCAAATTCAATTCTCATTACTACGGATCCCGTTTGAATTGTTTCTTTTTGATGGGAGCAATCAATATGTGTAATAGGACTAATGTTTTTGAATTGTTCAGGATTAAATCAATATATCTTTATTTGATTCTAATATTTTTGATAGAGCAAGTTGTTGTGGCATAACAACTAGAATGTGAGGAACTTTCCAATAAATTTTATCGAAAGTAACCAATGGAGTGTCAGGAGCAGTAACAAGGTGTGCCGGATCTTCTTTGAAAATAACACCATCTAAATCATCAGTTGATCTAATAAGAACCAATTCCTGTTTCATATTCATAATAATTTTTCTGTAATCTTCAAAAAATCCTAAAAGCATTTTTAGTGGTATGGATACGGAGAATTTTCAATCATTATCAACTAAAATTGTATCACCTTCTTTCCGATGTGGAAACCAACCTGCATTTTCCAGTTTTAAACTTTCGTTGGTATTGTGAGAAAGGTAGCTTTTTAAGGTTGATGCTAATCCAACATTTCTTATTGAATCTATAGTAATTCCGTTTAGTTCATAGCGGATTTCTCTGAACAAAAAAGCTATACCATTGTTAATAAATAGCAATTCTTTCTTATATTTACCTTCTGTATTAGTTAATTTTCCTTCGATATAAAGTAAACTATCTGATGGTAGAGTGTAAGCATCGAGTTCTTGAATTGGGATCCTTATTTCATCATTGTAATCGAATTTTGAAGAAATATATGGTTGATATGTGTGAAGCTCAGAACTGACGATGGAATTGTCTATATAAAGCTTTTCGTTTACGTTTAATATGTTCATTATTTTAAAACAGTGAAACCCAAGGATGTGAGAAATTTACGATTATCTCGTCTTAACTTGTTGGTGTTGGATTTGATACTGAACTGTTGTTTAGGCTTTTTCTTTTTATAAGTTTTTACTTTGTTGATAGTGGTGGGGGCAAGTCTCATCCCAAGGGCTCTATTATATCTAACAACCATTTTATATTTCACTTGTTTGTAAATGTAACCTTACTGTTATAGTTTCTCCTCTAAAACTGATAAGTTCTCCGTCTTGATCAACTATTTTAACTGGGATATTGTTAATTGCTTTGACGCTAACTGGAAAATACAAAATGGGCAAAGGAGATTCAACTATTTTATACCCTGGAGCTACAGTTGGATAAAACTGATGAATAATATGAACAGGTTTACCATTATTGTAAGAACCGACACAAATATTACAGTCAATACAAATAGCATTCACCTTAGTTATTTTTGCAACATTATCTGATTCTTCCTCTTTCATAGCTTCTAGTATCCTGCTATTAAAACCCAACATTTTTCCTATCGAATCTTCCTTGGTAAAATCAATTATTCTACTACACATTAAAAAAGTTTTTAGAGTATTAACATTAGCTTTTAAAAGAAAAAAAATTTTTTCATTCGGAAATAAATCTTCTGTACTTTCTCTTATGTATGTTTCTATATCTGTAATGTCATAAGTTCCGTCGGGAATAACAATTACTTTATTATCTATATAAAATTTATTATATCCTTCTTTTATATTGGGGATAGTCATAAACGTTTCAAAATCAGCTAAACCCAGGTAATATTGTTTTTCATCCTCTAAATATATGGGCGGATTAAAATCAGCAGACAAAACAGAACTGTTTCCTGATATGGCAATTGTGGTAGACATTGCAGTTTATTTATGAATGAGATATTACAATAAATAATGAGTTTATATATTTTTTTGCAAAAATTTTAGGGATAGTTGACCACAGTTATATGAATTAAATTTTTGTTTATTTTCATAAGTATAAAATACATCCACTTTGCCATTTGAATTAAAATATTTGAGAAGTTGAAAAGGTGGTTTTAAATTTCCATAACTATCAAAATATATTACATTTTTGTTATTTTTAATATAAGCAGTCCAATGAGATCCTTTATTTTGTTTTTTATCCAAATTTACAATACCACATTCTTTCAGATTGATTTTTTTTGGAAGTTCATCGAGCATAAAAACACCTCTAAAGCCAGTTATTTTTAACAGCTTTACATATTTAATAATATCATTGTTCGTAAGTGCTCTTTTTGGAAAACTTATTTTGAGTTTTTTTTTGTCTGATTGCTTTCATTTTGACGGATCCTCCTTTATAAGGTCTAATAAATAGTCCCTTTCCTTTATATGGTCTAATATATAATCCTTTGCCTTCTTTAGAAGCATTTTCCATTGCAATATTATGTCTATGTATTTCTTCTAGTTGCTGTTTAGCTGCTTTAGCATCATTTACTGCCTTAGCAATTCCTGCCGCGCCTCCACCTAGTGCACCCAGGGCGCCAAGAATGGGAAACAAAAGAGGTATCCTCCAATTTTTTTGGGTGTTCGAATGATACGTTTTTTTCTCAATTTAAGTTTACCCCCTTTTGTATTTTTTAATCCCAAACCGAACTTTCTTTTACCCTTCATTATTCCTGCAACACTTAAAGCTGCAATTTTTTCACCAATAGAAGAATCTTTAGCTTTTACCCTATCCCAGGCTTTTTTTTTTAATATTTGGTCAGATATGTGGCTTTTTGATAAATCTTCAGTCTGAGAGTAAGATATATCATGTTTTTTCAAGCGGAATCCAATGGATTTATACCAACGTCACCTCTAGTTAATCTTTTTTCCAAGTTGGTGCCGGGACCACAATAATTATATCCTGGTATATGAACTTCGAAAGGTAGTTTACTAATTAATTTATTTACTAAACCAGAGCCTTTTCTATTACGTGTTTTAATAGTTTTTTTCAACTTATGACGACCCACAGTCATTGAAGTTCTTTTTATACTAAAAGCACATTGACATTTTTCTGGTATAAATACTTTTACAGCTAAAAATATTTACTAGTGTGATTAAGAATGAGGATTGAAAAACAAAAATTCTCATTACCAGTAAATAATCATGACGAAAAAATTTTAAGTAAACAGTTGAGAAAGCATGGTGACTTATTTTGCGGTGGTTCAAAAAGAGGGCTTATAGTTGGTTGCAGTGGTAGCGGTAAAACCAACGTTATGCTTACACTGCTCGAGCATCCTAATGGAATTAGGTTTGAAAATGTCTATGTTTATTCAAAGTCATTAGATCAACCAAAATATGAATATTTAAGAAAGTTGTTAAAGCCTATGAAAGAAATTGGATACTTTGAATATGATAGCGATGAGAACATTATTTCACCTCATGAAATAAAGCCAAATTCCGTTATCATTTTTGATGATATTCCTTGTCATAATCAATCTATTATTAGGGACTATTTCACGCATGGAAGGCATAGAAACACCGATTGTTTTTTTATTTTTCAAGGATATTCCTCAATCCTTAAACGTCTAATTCGAGAAAATGCAAACTTATTAATTTTATTTAAACAGGACTGTTTGAGTTTAAAACATATATATAATGACCACTGTATATTGGATATGACATTTGATCAGTTTAAAAATATTTGTGCTAACTGTTGGATGGATCCATATGGCTTTCTTGTAATTGACAAAGATTGTGAAGTAAATCACGGCAGATATAGGAGTAAATTCGATTCCTTTATATATTTATAAAAGTAAAAAATTTGCAGTTTTATTTCATTTAAAACTTGTACAGCATGGATAAACGTTTAGCTCGAGAATTAATAAGATCGAGACAAGTCGTGAAGCAGAAATATCAAAGCTTGAAATTAGCTACTTCTACTGCTCAGTCCGAATTAGAACAAACTTATAGACCAATAACACAACCACTTAAACAGCTAATTTCAAGTATTGGTAAATCCGAACCATTCGATTTAAAAGAAGAAAGAGTTTCAAAGTATGAAGATTTCAAAACACCTACAAAGCTTTATAAAACATCAACTCCGACGAAAAATATTCAGAAAACAGGAAAAACTCCGTTACTCCCTACAGAACTACCAACATTTTTAAATGACAGTAGTATCACTTCTTCCTCTTCTGTAGTACAACCATTGTCATGAACTGTTATAGCAGAAACTTCAGATCCTTCTAGTGACACAACAACAAATTTAAACTTGTCAGACATATTGGAACAAACTAGAAAAACAATTCAAACCTATGTTGGTACACCATCATATAAAGATTACTTAGCAGATTTTCATGAATTACCCAGATCATATATTGATGAGGGTGTGAAAGATACACAACATAAATTTGACCATTATTATGGAATAGTTCATGACCTCGAAACGGATAAGTTTTCTTTTGGTTTAACACAGATACCGGTAGAAATTATTGGAAAAGACATTAAAGTGCGAGGAATAACGTACACAGGCACGCCAGGTTTATACGAATTGCTTTTCAAAAAAGAACCGAAAGGTTATAAGAAGGAAGATTTAGATAATTACATGAACATTCTAGCTAAAACAAATGTATATCGTAGGAATTTTGATTCAAATGAACAAGTTCAAGGAAATACATCATACAAATATGTTACAATAATAGGACCATATTTACAAAGAAAGGGGATTACAAAGACAAAAACCTTGCCTTGCCAAGATTAGTCACAGCATTTAACAAACCAAAACCTCCGTTTAGAACAACTAGAGCCAAATCTACAGGAAAGGGATTAATTTTGAAAACAAACAGATCAAATACAGACTATGTATACTGGAATAATGTAAACGAAATTGTTGATAGGCTACGTTTATTAATTTCATCAAGTGATGCGGGAAATAATGCTCATAGTAACGAGATTATCTCTATTATTGAAGAATTAAGAGAAGATAAAGTAATACTATAAATAACAGCTATCAAATATAATCATATTTATTGTTTAATGAAAGCTCAACATGACAGTTGATAAATTTGGACGCCATATTTCAAAACAAAATCAAGAGAGAATAAGTGACATTAATAATTTAAAAAGGAGATTAGGTGAAAATGAAACAAATAATGAAATCTTTGCTAAAAAGCTTAAGGTTTTTGATGAAAATTTTTTAAAGTATGAAAACCAGATTAAAGGATGTTATACCTCAATTGAAAACGTTAATAAACAGTTGCTAACGCTAAATCAAATAAGTAAAGATTTGCAATTTTTAAATGAACATGTTAAAAAGGAAGACAAAAAATTAAGTGATGATATCAACAAAATTAATAAAATAATGGAAACAAATATAAGAGAAGTAATAATTGAAAAACACAAGGAAAAAATTAAACAATTAAGAACTTTTATAAAAAGGTTAGATGATGAAAAAAAAAGAAATCAAAATAGCATTCTTAACAGTAGAACAATTGACCAACTCACTTTGGAAGAAAATCAACAATATATTTCCTTGGAAAATATAATGTCCAGTGTAATTAAGAAATTAGAACAAGAATTAAATAAAACAGAGGAGGAATTCAAAAATAGTGATAGTAGATCAACTACTTTCTTAACTGGAGAGATAAAAAAATCCTTTAATGCGTTAGAAAAGGAGATTACTAAAATTAGTAAAGTTTTAAATGAAAAAAGTTATACAATACAAATTGATAAATTGAATGAATGGGAAAAAACATATAAAAGTTATATTTCGAATTATTACAAAACATAGAGAGTGAACTTCCTTAAAATTGAATAAACAAGTTTGTTGTCATGACAACCGTTAAACAACAAGTCGTTAATGAATTACATAAACCTGCTAGAAAAAACTACAAACGCAGAAGGGTGGTAGTGAAAGGGTTAAATGATCTTTTTCAAGCTGATTTGGTTGAAATGTTACCCTATGCCAAATTTAATAAGGGATTTAAATATATCTTGATTACCATAAATGTATTTTCTAAGTATGATTGGGCCGAACCGGTAAAATCTAAATCTGGAAAAGACGTAACAGCGGCCATGAAAAAAATATTAATCAGTGCAAAAACTCCACCAAAAAACTTGCAAACGGACAGAGGGAGAGAGTTTTTCAATGTTAATTTTCAAAATTTGATGCAACAATTTCGAATTAACCATTATAGCACGTTTTCCAATTTGAAAGCGAGTATAGTAGAAAGAGTGAACAGGACTTTAAAGAATAATATGTGGAAAATATTTAGCATTCAAGGAAATTACAAATGGTTTAATATATTAGCGGATATTGTAAAAGATTATAACAATACAAAACATTCTTCAATAGGAATGAAGCCAAAACAAGTAAATAAAACAAATGAAAATAGAATCTTGAAATCTGCATTTACTCATGCTAAAACGTTAGATATAAAATCTCCAAAGTTTAAAGTGGGTGATCACGTACGAATAAGCAAGCATCGAGAGGCATTTTCAAAAGGTTACACACCAAATTGGTCAAATGAGATATTCCACATTAAAGAAGTTAAGATGACAAACCCTTGGACATATTTAATTCAAGACGAAGATAATCAGGACATTCTGGGTGGTTTTTATGAGCAAGAATTACTAAAAGTAAAGCATACCGATGTGTATCTTATTGAGAAGATTTTGAGAAGGAAAGGAAACAAAGTTTATGTGAAATGGTTAGGACTTGATAAAAAATATAATACATGGATTGATAAAAAAAATATTGTTTAATTAAATTGAAATTAAATTTTAGTTAAATTTGTTTTATTTCTGTTCCTCACTTTATGCTTTAGCTGATACAAATTACAAAGTCTTAATGTGCTAATTAATTTCAAATAAAATTCACATTTAGGAAACTAAAATTTTATTAAGTAAAACATCAAATACAATTTTTATTAAAACGTGTCAAATATATTTTATTTCTATTTTCCTCAGATAATATCGAATCTAGAATAAGTTTACAATCATTTATTCTTTTTTCAAAACGGAGTCTATCTAGGTACCACATCTGAAAGTTACTCCTACGGGCTTGTCTGTAAGCAACGCTCCACTTCACTAACACATGCACCTTATTGTTCTCTTCCAGAAAAGATATTGTTTTCTTCGTAATATTTTCTTTTTGATCCATTTTCATTGTTTTCTTCGTAATATTTTCGTTTTGTTCCATTTTGCTTCAATTTGTTTTCCATTTGTTCAGGATATAAAGCAAGTAATTCCATCATAGTTGAAACATTTTCACTGTTAGGATTTTCTGTTGGACTTATTATATTATAAACATGCGTACACAAGTCGCCACAATCAGCTGAAATATTATTTTGAAATATTTTGAAATATGTATTGAATTCTTGCCTTTTAAGTATAGATAATCTATAATCAATAATTTCCTTTAATTGCCACAAATTGTCCAAAGACTCTTGTCCTAAGTATATGAAGTGTGGTCCTTTTGTAATTTGTAGAACAGGGGTATCATTTATTTTCTGAACCTGCAGATGAATGTTGTTTATATTCACACTGGTTTGATCAACTTGAGGAAAGTAGAAATTGTTTACAATAATTCCTTGATGAACACAAATGTCTTTCCAATTTTCTTCGGTTAGTGCGATTGAAAATCCAGTTTTTCCACCAATTACAATTTTTGGAGAAAAATCATTTAAACTAATGCCAACAAGAACAAATTTTGACAAAGAATTAATTAAAAAATAAATTTTTGAATTAAGAAGCGTTTCCAAAGGTTTATGAACCACGGCGTTGTTCATAATGACTAAACGAGACTGAAACATATTGTGTTATTCTTGTACTTAAATATTCTCATCCCCACTTTCTTTAATGTTTCGATTAAAATGGATTAATGAAAAAATAGATTTCCAGTTTGAAATTTGTAATAAAGATAAATAATTAAAATGGTAATGTATAAAAATAATGCAAAGTTTAATGTAACACTAATGATGGAAAAGTAATAATTTTTGAATCCGTCATAATAATTGGTACAGTTGGGGGTTAAAATTTGTAACTGATTATTTTTAAACTCTAACCTTTCTATCCAATTTGTATCAAAAATAGATCGATTTGGATAATGATACAAAATTTTAAAAAATTTACTTGCATTTTCATTTCCATTTATTCGTTCCATCCAACTAATTGTACTATTGTTAATTAATCCAATTTTCATAAATTTACAATATTTACTTAGAGTGACGTCTGTTTTATTAGAAAAACATATTTCACACTGTGTTACGCCAGGGGGATGATGAACATAAAAAACATTTTGGAAAATAAAATAAAGAAGAATAAATTGAGATCTACTGATAGTCATTAAAACAAATTAATAATTATATTCCAAATTTATTAACATTAAGCAGATACTTTCACCACGAAAGCAAAAGCAGTTGTAAAAAAATAACAATAAAATACTTAATTTAAATATATGTAAAAGTTCATAAATAAGGATATTAATAATACTATATAAAATGTGTAGCTTGAAGACTTATTTTGAATGGTTACAATTATTCGATTCCTATTTTTCCATAAACAGTTATTTAAATCACAATTCCTAGCAAATTTCTTATGCTCCACAATAGGATCATCATAACTTAACCAATCAAAAATTTCAATACCACAATAAAAACATTTACAAATATCATTGATTGAAGTATAGTCAAAGCCAGTTCCAGCTAACACTTTTGGTCTCAATTTTCCTTTCCATTTTTTAAAAGTGGAAAGTCGTTTTTCATATGTTTTAAAATAACTGTTATCAATTTCTTTGTCAAAAGTTTCTAAGCACATTTTGTGAAAGACTTATGAAGACTAACTTTGGTTTCAAAAACAACAAATTTAAATACCTTATAATATCTACATAAATATATCTAAATCTTCATGTTCTGCATTCCATTGATACAAAGCAATATCTTGGTGTCCCCAAGCTAATGTATTAAAACTATAGGGAATTTTATACCGCTTATCATCTTCGGAAGTCAAAGCCAATTTATTAATTAACTCTGTAAAAATTGTATGTTGTCTAGATCGAAAAACATACATTGAACAAAAGGTTTTAGAATGATTTTCAACAACATCTTTATAATAAATAAAATCCAACTGCTTTTTAATTGCACTTTTTTTAACACCTTTTGCTTTTTTTGTTAAACTGTTTTCCGTTTTAATACAATATGCTTTTGCTCCAGTACCAAAGAAAGCAGTAATGGGTTCACCAGCATATTCATCTTTGAATTTTCCTATAACTGACTTTGTAATAGGCATTTCATGAATATTATTAAATTCATAATTAGATGTGTCAAATTTGTGAATATTTTTTATCATGTCAGAATAAATATTTGGAGTTGTGACTTCTAAAATGAACGAATCGGTATCGGTGTATAAAAGTGAAATATTTTCCTGATAAAGAGGTTTTAAAAAATTATAAAAGAAATCATACATGACAGTTTTAGATATATCTAATATTGAGAAGCCTACATATATTGGTTTATTGTAAGTAACTTGAATCTTTTGCATTTGAATAGCTACCAAGTTTTCAGAAAATATTGTTAAGTCCTTGAAATATGGTTTTGCAATTAAATTCTCAGCACCATCTTTTCTTCTATTTTTTTCCTACTCTGTAACAAGTCTTACGTCAATTCTCCTATCAACATTTTCCATAGTCTTGCCATAAATACTATTATTTGCCAACTTGTAAGTATTACGATCAAATTCATTCTTTGAATCATTTCTTAATCTTGAATTCAAGTCTATATATTTTTTCAACCAATCAGATTGAGAAAACTGTAAAACTCTATGAACTTTAGTTAACTTGAGTCCATGTTCCAAACATTGTTTTAATAATTGATAGTGAATAACATATTTTGATTTATCATTTAAATTGGGTATTAATTTTATGCCTTTAGAATTTGGCGGTTTAAAGTTTTCTGGACAAAACGGAAAATCGTTATGATAGGAATGTAGACTTGTAGGATATTCTAAATCAACTTCTAAAACATATCCCTTATTAGATTTTTTAGAAATATTCATAATATTTAAATCATTGATTTCTTTATCTGTTAACCAAACAAAATCTCCCGTTGGAATGTGCTGTGACATTGCATAACCATACAAATTTGTTGCATCATAATAAATTATGTATTTAGTTGGCTTTAAAGGATCAAAATTTAAAAGAAATGGGTTATTAGCTTCAGATTTTCTACAAATGCAAGAGCTCACACCACCGCGAATGCTTTTTTTGAAAAAGTGTATCATATCTGGATCAGTTAACAATTCTAACTCTATTCCAGTATAACGCAAACACGCCTCCCAGTATAAACCTGGAAAAGTGTAAAAATGAGCTTGATCGAGCTTATATGTGGATAAACAAGTGCTTCTAAAATTTTCAAAAATATCTGCCAAAAGTAAAGTATCAGAGAGTAAGTAAACGTCGGAGTATTGACCAAGAGATTCACATTTAAACAATTGCCAAACCTTTACAGCTCTTTGGTATTCTGCATCACTGATGTGCTCATCCGTTAAAGTATTATAAAATTGGTCTTTCTGAGGTAAAGTTGTTTCTTCTAATTTTAAATAATCATCAATATAACTGTAAGGAAATACACCTTTTTGCCGAATAAGTTTAAATCTTCCTTCATCATTGAAAATTTTTTTTATTTCCTTACATTGTTCATCTTTTAAGCTTTCAGAGAGTTTTGATAAAGAATGGGATAGAAATTGAAAAGAATCAATAAACCTTAATGATATATTTTTTTTCTTAGCCTTTTGTGTCTTTTTATCAAAATAGTTATCCACATGAATAAGCTTTTCAAATGAAATATATTTTTCCTTGTTTTGTGCGATAACTGTTAGTTGTTCTTTGTTTAAGCATAATTTTTTAAGAAATAGATGAGAATCATAATTACGCAAATTATGCAATATAACTGGAATAAAGTTAGGTATTCTGTAATTTATGTTGCAGAGTGAATGAGCTGGACCTCTATAAAGACCGGTTATATGACAATGATCTGCAACCCTGTCATTTAAAAGAGGTTTATTACAAATATGACAAACTTTTTCATAGTTATGATAAATTTTGTCCAGTTCGTTCAAAGGGATCATTTTTTTAGGAGCCTTTAAATATTTATTTTATATGTTATACACATCTCTTTCTAAAGAATTTATAAATAATGTATCACAATTTTGACCTCTATATTTTTCAAATTTAGAATAATTATCGTCGAAGGAACATTTAATGTAATAGGCAAATGAATGTGGAATATGTTCATATTGTTTTAAGGTGTATGAAGTATTAGGATTTTTATCAACATTGTCATTATTTAAAGGCTTTAAAATGCATTCAAAATCTGCATACACCACGAAAGGAACTTTCATTTGTTTATGATAATTTACAAATTTCAAAATATTATCATATGAATAGTTTCCAAACTTATCTTTTATTAATTCTTTAGAAGGTAGGTTAATTCGTAAATGATCACAATCATAGCTATTGTGTTGTAATAAATTTTCTTCTGTAGGGAAATATTGTAAACAACCATCGCAAATATATTTTTTTCCGTGATGTTTAGAAATTTGTGCAGAAACTAGTTTTGATAAATCTTTAATATAGCAATAATGAAAAGTTTTTTCATCATCATCACTTATTAACAATAAATTGACATGTTGATTTTTTTTATTCGATGAATAATAAAGTGGACCAATTACTTCATACCCCTTTTTAGGATTTATAATTTCTAATCCATATACATTAATAGAAATGTTATTTTTTTCTTCAAAAATCTTAATGTTCTTTAGCAACATTGGAAATTCTATACCTGACATCCAAAACAGAAGAGTAGTGTGGGTAGGATGAAGTTTCAAAATCTAATCCGCTTGGTTGGTGAAGAGCAGACACAACTGCCCAGGCGAAGCAAAAGTTGTCATCATTCCTAATGTTGATCACAGCTTGACGTCTCTTGATCTCTTGAGGAAGTTCGATAAAAGATGAGGCTCTCAGCGGATTGTGCTTGTTAACATTAATTTCCAAATGAAGTAAATTCATCAAAGACCATCCTGCAACGTAAAAATTAAAAAAATTACTTTTTTTGTTGCTGTTGTAAAATCGAAAATAAATTCTTTACCTGAATCTCTTTCTGCAAATTCGTCAGCTTTCTGGTCAATAATGGTGCAGATTTGCTCTAACAGTTCTTTTTTCTGATATCCCTGGCAAATGACTTGGAACGGCGCATTAAAAGATTTGACATCATAGCTGTCGCTGCTGGGGTTAAAATAGAAACCGAACAGTTCCATATTTAGCTTAATATATTTATGTTTCTGCAGTTCTTAATCTATTAGATGTGCAATTTTGTATTCCAAATGTTGAAAATAGTCTTTCACATTTATGAAGTTTTGGTGTGAGGAAATCCTATAAGATATTATTCGTTCCCTGAATGCTGACTTGATAATTTCAACACCTTCCTCCAAGCCTATTTTGGAATTGTTCTTGTGCACACTAGATCGAAGATGTTCACCCCATAGACTTTGGTTTATATTTTTCTTGCATTCTTTACAATATTTTACAATATTTGTAGAATCTATAAATTAAGAAAAAAATATTTTACAAAATATAATATGAAAAATAAAATGTTCTTACCTTTAACAAGCTTTGGTTTTTTCAACCAACTGTTGAGTTTGTGGAATTTCCGTTAACATGTTTTTTAATATGTCGCAATAAATTATCCTTTCTAGTGAAGACTTTATTACATGTTACACACTTATGCATTTCTGAAGTTTTCTGGATAATAATAATAATAAAATTAATATTGTGCAATTCTATTTAGTTATAGTCAAATTTTGAAAAAAGCAATTGCATTTTTGAAGTTCTTTGTATAATAATAAAATTAATATTGTGCATTTTTATTTAGTTATAGTCAAATTTTGAAAAAAGCAATAGAAATTAATTGACTTTATGAATCCATTTCTTCAAATGAGTCAACTAATTTGTCAAAGGCCTGTTTAACATAATTCACCGTACTTTCGTCTCCCTTTTTAATTGTGATCAAATTAGTTAAATTTTGAATAGCGAAACCCAGACACTTAAGGTTTGCTATTTGTTTTTTATTTTTTTTATTAATTTAAAATTTTTTTTTAATGATAAATGATGGTTTCGAAATTGAATTTTGTTCAACTGGTGAATTATTAGGAGAAATATCCGAAGTTAAATTTACTTCAATTTGTTTTTCTTGCGAATCAGAATTTACAATAGCATATGGTGAATTAATAGAAGATATAGCCGAACTTAAATTTTGATCAATTTGTTTTTCTTGCGAATCAGAATTTACAATATCATATGGTGAATTAATAGGGCAAATAGCCAAACTAAAATTTTGATCAATTTGTTCTTCTTCCGAATCAGAATTTTCACTAAACAAAAAGGGAGAGCAAATTGGTCTCGGAGAATTAATTGGCGATTTTAATGTTAAATAATTTGGATTAGATTTTTGAAAACAAACAATATCCTCATAGCTAGAATTTTGAATTTCGTCAATGTCATTCAGTTCTTCAAGAGTTTGTTTAGTTTTTGTTGTAATTAAGTCCGTTTTGTTGTCAATAATGTCATTAAGATCGTCAAGAGTTTGTTGTTGAGTAGATGTAAATAAATATTTTTCGTTGTTGTATTTGTTGGCATTATTCTGAACTTGGCTATTGTAAATAATTTCATTCAAGTCCTGAATAGTTTGTTGTGGACTAGTTGTAAATACGTCTGTTTCATTGTTTTGTTGGTTTGCAAAATTTTGCATTTGAGTACATGTGTATAAGTCAAAGTCATTGTCAATTATTTTGCTACTCGATGCCAAAAAATTGTCCATTATGAAAAAAATCGTAATAACAAATAAAAATGCCACAAATGTACATAAAAATGTCACCAATATATATAAGAATTAAATCTTGCCAAATAAAAATGTTAGAAATAAAAATAAAAATTAAAAAATTACCAAATAGACACAATGTAAACACCAGAAAACTCGCGAGCTCTGCACAATGTGAATGCAGAAATCAATTGCATTCGTCTCTTCGCTGAGGCGATTTTATATGCAAAAGTTAATCACATGTGTCCTACTTAAAGTTGAACGACAATCTCTAAAAACCACTTTCCCAAGCCAATCAACAACCTTACCCCCTCCCCCCTTCCCCCCCCGGACCCCTGAATTTCCGAGACTCAAATCCCGGCTCCCCAATTTCGGGCTACCCTCTTCAGGTTAAGTTAAGTTAGGTTAGGTTATGTTAGGTTAGGTTAGGTTAGGTTATGTTAGATTAAAAAAGAAGAAAAGAAAAAAGGAGAAGGAAAGAAAAAGAAGAAGGAAGGAAAAAGGAGAAGGAAGGAAAAAGGAGAAGGAAGGAAAAAGGAGAAACATATAAAAAAGAGAAAGAAGGAAGGGAGAGAAAGAAGATAAGGTGAGGGTGAGGGGGGGTTAAGGGGGTCTCCCCCCTTATGGGGGATTGGCGGAGCGGGGAGAGGGGCGAAGCCCCCCTTGCCCCCCCCCCACCGAGGAAACTGACAGGGAAAGGGACAGAGAAAAAAAAATTAAGTATTGCAGGTAGAAAAAGTGGTGGTCGATGGGATATATACTTAAGAACATCCACTCGACGATCATACAGTATCATTCGCTGTAATATCAGTTGTCGATATTATTTATAACCTATAACCAAAATTGTTTTTTATCAAATATATCTATCTAAATCTAAAGCTCCTAACGATGGCAGAAAATATGATTGGAAACGCTGACCAAATTGAAGAAAATAATGTGGAGAACGCCGCTCAAATTGAAGAAAGAGAAGAAATTTTTATTAACTTGGAAGGCGATTCCATCACTTATAAACATTCATTTTTGGACAAATCATCTAGGCTTGTTAGAAGATCATTCTTGTTTAACATCGACATTAATTATATTGAGGAGGAAGAAGAAGAGATGGAGGAAGATGATCAGGAAATTGACGAAGGAGTGGACATGGATGGACAACTGCTAAATTTAGGAACCGAGGCTGACGTAAAAGTAAGCAAGTTTAGGGCTAGTGAATTATTTAATAATTTTGAAGAAAAAGATGTATGTGTTATACAAAGCTACTCTAAAATTGAAAGTCGAAGACTAGGAACATTTGCTATTTGCCTTCCTTGTAGTGCAATTCACATAAGATATTTACGGAGAGGGGAGTCCGATCATGTGAGCTGCCACTACAAAAGAGCTTATGTTGTTAGTGCTTCTGATTTACATTGTGCTATTTGTAGGATACATCTTTTTCTACTAATTCCTGAACATGCTTGCTTTTACTGCAATAAAAATGAAAAAAAAGAGATAGAAGATTATGTTGTTAAATATTAATAATAAACATAGTTTGTAAAGGTGATGTGTAGATTATTTCAACAATATTAATTTTAAATATAGGTTATAAACGTAATGGGTAGATAATGTCAAAAATATTAATTTTAAACATAAATTGTAAAGATAATAAGTAGAATACGTCAACAATATTAATTTTAAAAAATGTCAACTGTTACTATAAGCGGTTATATATTTTCAGTGCTATATGCAAAATACTTCTTTTTATTCTAACATCTGACACGGTATTTGTAAATGAAATAGCTAATCATATGTAAAAAAAAAAGTGTCGATTATGTCAACTGCCACTAGAAGCACTCATATATTAGCCTAACATTTTGTTAACGTTTGTTTCTGTATTCAATTGAGTTTTCTCTTACTTGATGCAAATTATATTAATATTATTAGTATAATTAAAAAGTAGTAGATTAGGCTATGCCGGTCCGACAATCAAAACCGTCATTTTTACATGTAAATTCCCATAAGAAAATTTAAGCTTCGATTTGCAAAAGTGGTGCCATTTTAGGGCGTGGCACTTTTTGTGTAAACCCATAACAATTGTTTTGTTATGTAATGTGAAAATTAGTATGTATTAAAAAACTTGTTAGATCATTGTTGTCGTTTCAATATAGGAAAAGGAAAAAATGTGTGTCAATTATTATATATATATATTTACATTTACTTTTTTTTACAAAATTATTTGTTACCAGAGTTTTCACAAACACAAATTATAAAAAAAATATTATCCTCTTTTTAAAATTACAACAAAATGATGTCTAATTACATCTTTGAAGATTTGTACCAAATAGTAATATCTAGTGCGACATACAGGACAATTGTTTACCATTATAGAACAACAATTTTCATCATTCCATCTTAAAATACATTTTAAACAAAAAATGTGGGAACATGTATTTGGTCTACATGAATCATAATATTCGATTATTTCAAAACAAATAGCACAAAACACTTTTTTCTCTTCACTCTCAGTTTTGTTCAAATTTTTTAAAACAATCCCATTATTTTCTTCTCGAACTAATGGTATATTTTCTTCTTGAACTCCTAGTATAATTTCTTCGAGGCTAATTGTCTGAAGCGGAATGGATCGATTTCTTTCTCCAACTGATTCACTCATTTTATTTTAATATTATTATTAATAGATTTATTCAACAGATTTTTTTCTTTTAACAGTCACTCGTACCTTAACATACTAAAATGATCTTGATGCACCTATTTATAAGACTTAAGAATGCAAAATCAAATGTGGGAGAACAAAGAGAAAAAATTAAAAATATGATGCGAATGAGAATAAAAGGGGAGGAAGTTAAGAATGAGGGACAGGAGAGAGAGGAAGAGGAGGAGGAGGAGGCGCTCCCCTATTATAACTACTGTTACATAGAAGTATGAAAACCGTACTTAAAAATTTTAAGTAGATTACAAGTTACGGGGAAAAGACAGTTTTTTGACCGATGTCAATTTCTTTTGTAAATAACGCCCCTAAAAGCTAAATGGGACTATGAAAATCCTGCTCAAAAATTTTAAGCAATTCAAGTTACTGGGATAAAACAAGTTTTTGACAGCTGCCAAAATATCTTTTTTAAAATAAATTATGCCACTAAATGTTACATGGAACTGCGAAAACTGTATTTAAAAATGTTTAGCAGTGCAAAAGTCACCAGGGAAAAATGATTTTTCACAGCTATCAAGATATTAAAAACAAGAAAATACACTAGTCGAGTTTACATAAATATGCCAAAACAGTATTTAAAAATTTTAAGCATTTCAAAACTCACGGGAATTTTTTTTTCAGTTGTCAAAAATAAATTAATACTTTACGCCTCTAAAGTTACATATCCTATTACCCAAAAGCCCAAATTTATACTTCAAATTCTATAAGAGTTTCAGTAAAGCAAAAAAACTGAAAAATTCAAAGGCTGCGAAAACATAATGTCGGCCATTTATTACCCAACCTCTTAAATCGATGTCTTATACCAGAATGTTTCACTAGAAAAAAAATACAGCTCTTAAACCAACATTTCTAAAGATAAAAAATTACGTACCTCCCCTGTAGTACATTTATTATGCTTTACCTGTATACTGAAAACTTGCCAGTGTCAAAAAATCATCAAATACTGAAACCTGTTTTTTATTTTTTTTCCTTTTTGTAGGGAGCTGCCTCATCCATTTTGGGGCGACCCTCTATAATGGACAAAAATTATTCGTATACAAAAATACTGAATTTTTTGTGCATTTGTGCTGCATTGCACTTGCCAAACGGAACCGTAGTAAATCGAAATTGGCCAGGATCAATCAGAGATAAGACTGTTTTCTCTTTAGAAACATCACTGAAAGATATCCAAAAAGTTAATGAAAGATCGGAATATATAAATTAAGTATTGCGCAAATTATTCAAAAAACGATCATTGTGGGGGTAATTGGAAGCTGTCATGTTTAGTTATTTCCTTCAAAAAATGTCCATCATAGCAAACTCTATATTCTCCATTTGATTTTTTAATAAGTAAAGTAGGAGAAGACCAAGGAAGTTGTGATTTTTTGACACAATTTAATCAGATAATCTAATTCTCTATTTAGAATTTCTTGCATATAGTAGGAGAAAGTAAATAAGGTCCTTTTTAAAAGATTTGTGATTACCATTATCTATAGACAATTTAATCTTATTTATTCTATTTAATCTATCTGAACTATCTATTTCTTTAGAAGAATCAATAACATTTTGTTGCTGTTAGGCAGGCAGATCATCAAATGAACAAAGTTTTGAAGAGAGAAAATATTTAGGCAACTCTGCCACAGTATTAACTTTATTATTATTTTTATGAATGTACCAATTAATATTTTTTATATCCATACCTAATAACTAATTTAAAATTTGTAGCAAAAATAAATGCATATGTTACAGAAGGTACAACAAGAACTTTGATTATCTGACAACAGCCATTAATGAAAATAGGAAAGTTTCAAATACCAATAACGTTTTGCTGTGTACCATCGGCAGTGTAAATATTATGGCTTTTAAATGGATACATTTTAATTTATAATTTCTTAAAAATGTTCATACCTTTATAACTAACAATAGAAAAATTGATGTCAGAGCCTAAAAAACTGTTATATTCTGATCATAAAGCTGTCTATTGTCTTGACTCTTCTTTAACAAACACCGGCAAAATTTCATTGCTTGTTTTGTAAAAATCGGAAACTTGTTTAAACCAATTATTTCATTTTGTTTTATTAAGATGCTTTTTTGTGGTTAAAATTTTGCCAAAGCCACGACCGCGCGGCACCTGATGCCCTATTTCCCAGATGTTAATCGTAGACACCGATGCAAGCAATGCAGTTATTGGTAGGTTTTGTAGTACAACTACAAACTGGCGAAGAAAAAGTGACAGCTTACTTCAGCAAGGTTCTTTCCAAACCTGAATGAAACTATTGTGTGACAAGGAAAGCACCACTCTTAATTGTAAAAACATTGGAACATTGTCATAAGGACTTACGAGAAAACATTCGTATTAAGAACGGACCATGTATCACTTAAATGGTTGCTACAATTTGAGAATCCCAAGGGACAAATAGCTAGGTGGTTGCAGCGTCTACAGGAATATGATTAATTCACAGTTAAACATCAAAAAGAGTTAAATAATAAAAATGCTAATGCTTTGTCAAGAAGACATTCCAGTAGACATGAGGAACGGGAGGATCCTGATAATTTTCATTGCCGAAGAACAGCACTTTAAAACTCTTAGGATTGGAACCCGAACTTTATATTTAAAGATCAGGGAATCGTTAAGCTGAAAGAAAAACCACCAAGACCTAGTTACCAAGAAATTGCGTCTAAATCCCAAAAATGTAAAGAATACATGGGACTCTTTAGTGATAAAAGAAGGTCTGTTAAGAAAAATTGGGAAAGTCCTGACAGTAAAAACCATAAATATCAGACTATTTTGCTCTCATAGATGAATGCAGAAGTTTTGCAAGCCGTACACAATGGTATCGGCGGTGGACATTTTGACTCGAAAAAGTCCGAGGAAGGTTTTATTGGTTGGGAAGTCGTACAGATTTGAAACACTGGTGCTCGACCTGTGAGGACTGTGTCGCCAGAAAAAGACGCGTACTCATGGCAAAATGAAGCAGTACAACGTGGGAGCACCATTTGAACGAATTGCCATAGATGTAGCAGGACCATTTCCAATTACTGTTTTGCCGAGGTACTTTTTCAAGAATGAATTTGCCGATATGGAATACTAAGTGAAATACACTCCGACCAAGGCAGAAACTTTAAATCTGACGTGTTTAAAAGCCTGTGCAGTCTCTTAGGAATCTATAAGAAAAGAACACATATTCAGTCGCAGTCAGATCGAATTGTTGAAAGATTTATTATTAAAGATTTAGAAATTAAGTTAAAAAAAATATATAAGTTAGGATTTTTTCGATGTTTTATAGGTCTTAGAAAATTGAAAATATATTTGAAGGAAAGAATTATAATGCCTGTACGAGTGTTGGTCATGTATATAAAAAATTCGTCCGAACGATAACTTGAAAACAGTTAAACCAATTCGTTTTAAATTTGCACCAAAAAAGAGTTTTTGGGAGTACGGATGTACGGAGATCTTCGATAATTTTAGGGGGTATAATGACGTAAAAACCGATATTAGTGAAACTGAAAACAGATATAGTGAAGGTAATTGTTTTAACATGAAAAGAAAATATAACTTTTTTGAGTTTTTATCCGACAGAGTTGGTTTTTTAGCAGGACACCTCAAGGCATCAGTGTAGTTGTAGAAAAAACGCCACTAAAAGTTACAAAAAACTGTAAAAACCGTATTAAAAAAAAAGCAGTTCACAAGTCACGAGGACAAAAACATTTTTTTGACAGCTGTCAAAATATTTTTTCAACAAGTAAATTGGATCATAAAAAGTTACTTGGAACTGTGAAAACTATTTAAAAATTTGAAGCCGTTCGAAAATTACAAGATAAAAACAATTTTTTGACAGTTTTCAAAATAAAGAAATCATTGTTCTTGGGGTTAGACCGTGTCAAATTGGAATTACTATCCGACGTTTCACCTTCGAATGAGCTCCAAGAGATTCAGGCGGGCTTGTACTCACCGAACCGTGACCCTGTGTTATGATCGGTTTCCACGTGTGATGTAGACCGTAACCCGTATCTCTATTAATATTTTGTGTAATTATTATTAATTAATTAATGTAAAAATTTCAATAGATTCTTTTCATTTATAAAATCCTGAAACCGATGCTAGAACCTTGGTTTCCTTTACATTTATAATATGGCGAGTGGTATGCTGGTGTTCAGCTACAGCAGAATGAATAATTCGTTTCTTTTTAATACATCGCTCAAGTTTCTTAAGTTTGGTTGATATTGAGCGTCCTGTTTCTCCCACATACACTTCTCCTCAGGAGCAAGGGATTTTATATACTCTTTCTGTTTGAAAAGGTACAATATCAACAATCATGGCTCTCTAACATCAGAAACATCGAAACTGAACGAAGCTCTTAGAGGGAGTGGTTATTGCACTGAGGATCTTACGCCTTCAATTAAAAGATATAGTAATCCAAGTCCGCCAAAGGAGAAGGATGAAAAGCCACCGTTAGGTAGTGTTGTTCTTCCCTGCATATATGGCACTAGAGACAAAATAGGACGATTACTTCGGCAGTCTAACATACGTACCATCTTCAATAGACTTAAGGAACATGAACACTAGCATACCACTGATCATATTGCAAATGTAAAGAAAACCAAGGTTCTAGCATCGGTTCCGGGATGTTATAAATCAAAAATTAGAGAATCTATTAAAATTTTTAAACATACAAAAATTTTAATAGAGAAACGGGTTACGGTCTACATCACACGAGGACACCAATCTTAACAAAAGCCCGCCTGAATCTCTTGGAGCTCATTCAGTGTTCAGATCTCGTGCAGCAAAGATCCCTGAAGATGCCTCGTGTAATCGAAGGTGAAACATCGGATAGTAATTCCAATTTGACACGGTTTAATTCCAAGAACCATGATTTCTTAATTGACCAAAGCCGTGAAGGATTCTGTTCTAAAAACAGAAAAAATACATACTAGAAGTCACATAAATTTGTAAAAACAGTATTTAAAAAATTGTAGAAGTTCAAAAGTCACAGAGTAAAATTTTTTTTTTGCAGTTGTCAAACATTTTTTTTTACTAAATTACGCTCCTAAAAAGATGTTTTTAAATAAATCACGCCCTAGAAAATGATATGAAATATTATATTACCAAAAAATATAGTTTAAGTAAGAAAAAAAATCACGACTGTCAAACCAAAATTCCGCCTATCTGTTACCCAAACCCTCTAAATCCATGTCCTATACCGGAATTTTTCACTAAAAACAAATTACAACACTTACACTTAAAAAAATTATCTACTGTCGCTGTATAACATACTACAGCATATATGCTTTACCTGTATACTGAAAACCTGTCAATGTCAAAAAATTTCAACAAATAGTAAATCCCGTTTTTTTATTTTTTTTCCTTTTTTTTTCGGGTGGGCATTCTTTTTGGGCAACCATGCATAGACAACAGTTATTCGTATAAAAAAAAATTAAATAAATTTGACGTGTTTCACTGTTTTTCAAAATATTACCTCAATTTTATTTTAAATATGTAAAAACGAACAAAATTAAGTATCTACGCCAATGACTTCCACTGTTTTTCTATGTTAAAACATTTACCCCAACTGTTTCGGTTTTCAATTTTACTATTACTATTATCGGTTTTGCGTTCTCAAAATGTGATTTTTTCTATGCCTTTATTTCCTAAAAATGTCGAAGATTTACTCCCATGACCCAAAATCTAATTCACTAGTCTATTTTTTATGAAAATTTGAAATGAATCAGTTTGGTCGTTCTTAAGTTATTGTCGGTCCAAATTTTGTTTAGATGCACACATCCGTACAGAGATTTTTTCAAAAATATATTTTTCGTAACGTTGTGTCGAGAAAACCCAACTTATATTTTTCGAAAATTTTTGCGGTGTCAATACAGTTTATACTACTCCTGTATAACATAATATATGCTTTATTACCACTTATCCACTCAGTATGAATAAAATCTATATTAAACTATTAGACCCTGTATAGATGAGCCTTAATGAAATTAACTACCTGTCTGGTATATATATGTTATATCCATTCCCACGAAGCAATGTCATCGTGAAGCACGATCCCCTTGGTTCCCACCACGTAACTGCCAAGGAGACGACGATACCGAGAAGCCTCGTCAGCAGAATACGCCAAACAAGGAAGTTCCCACTGACGCAGCATTCGCTTAATATATAAATAGTGCAAATTATAAATAAAGTCAGGATTCGTTTTTAAGTTTTTATACTGTAACTTTGATTTTGATTTTGTAAACAAAAATATTTTTTTAAAGTGAATTTTAAGTATAGTGATACAAGAAATTGGCGCAGTGGTGGTAGGATCTGGAAACGTTGGTAGAACAAGATTGCTCTAACTGGCAACGGTGAACAGAAGAACAAAGAGGCTCCATTTTGAACATTGTGACGCTGTTAAGTCGGCAGAACACACGACTGCGGAAGGAACACCTAGTGAAGCCCCTGGTATAACCAACTGCTAAGAAAACAGCGAGCGACGTTTTTACTATATTTGTAAGTAACGAATCATCACGTTTATTTATAAAAAAAACAACTTTCAATACTTGTTCGAAATTTCATAATCGATCTTATTAATGTTATCAATTACAAATAATCAATTATTCTGCTAACTGATTTTTTGTAGTACATCAATTATTCTGCTAATGGATTTCTGTATTGTATTACACATATTTTGTTTATAATCAGTTATTCTATTAACTGATTAATTATACAATATTTCTGTTCATCAGTTATTCCGTTACTTGATCTTCTAATTACATTTGTAGCTCTGTAAAAACTAATATTTAACTATTGAATTATTTTCTCAATCGATCCGACTAGGTAATTAATAAAAACTGTGTATTTTACGCTGGTAGGCATGCTACTTTACGTATTATCTATCAACATACAATTTTATAAAATCTGTTTGTGTTTTAAATCCTTTTATAATCATTTGTGCCAGTGTTTATTGTGTTAATATATTGAGCAAATATGCCGGATAACGAAAACGCAGCTCCAGCAGCAGTAATCGAACCGTACAAACTGATTAAATATTTCTGTAAATCTTCCTAAATGCCTGTGAATGTGTATATAGTATGTCTACAAGTAATCAAAAAGATCTTTTAGTGATTCACATAAAAAACCGGTTGCGAGGGAGAGCAGCACAGCACAAACAGTTATTCAATTCCAATTTCGGAAATACGCGAGACCTATCTTCGGTAATTCAGGACGTACAAACAGTGAGACAATTACCAAACGTATCTCCTCTGACCTTCCTTAATAGAATTCTAGTCCGAAACTCTAAAATGCATACAAATATACAAAAGTCAATTCAAACACCTGCTCAAAAGATAGCCCAAAAAACCTTAATCGAATCAATGTCATTAAATAGCCTACTTACTGGCCTCGAACCCCTAATTGGTCATATAATACGTGCAGGAAATCCACACAATCTTCCAGAAGCGCAAATTCGCATAACCCGCGAGCTTCAATTATCTTATTAGAACCACCCAACCCAATAAAAGACCTAATAACCAAGCTTCTAAATGTCATAGATGTGGTTGCATTGGTCACATAGCAAATAAATGCAGATCACAACAATATCCATTAGGACATACATCCCAAAAGTTTAGCAATTTCTAGAGGCCTAATACCAAACAACGGTCAGCTCAGACCGTAAAGCACGCACCATAACCAGTTAAACTAAAACAGTTTCCAGCGTCAAACGCCGATGAACAATTTTTATCGTCCTTCATTAATACACAGTAACATAACAGTAATATTTATTTATTTATTTAAATACACTGTACTACATAACAAGATTACTTAAGTATAGGGGTTTAAAATAAATGATGAGCGTGTACAAAGATTAAAAATTAGAATAAGGCAAAAGTACATTTCACTTATACAAAAAGCTTGTTCGCTAATCCTAGAAGTAAATGGCTATTAAAAATGTCATATGAGCGTGTTAATTTGTTGTAATGTCACAGCATCTGTTTATAGGGGAGTATTTGTAAATGTTAATTCTGGTAGGAGGTAGATAAAACGTGTCTCGAACCCGTGAGTAAAAGGATGGAATTCTGAAGTTTAATTTGGAAAGTAAGTAATCGCAGTTAATATTGTTTGTATATTAGTTTAGAAAGAAAAAATTGTGAATCACATTCTCGTCTTATCCGCAAAAGTGTAACCCATTGCAGCAACTGGTCATGTGGAAAACCCCTGGCAGGATAGACTCCATCCGATTTATACCAAAGCATTATGGCGAATCTACTCTGAACAGATTCAAAGTCATCTATATGAGTCCCGTAACATGGGGACCATAATACAGATACAAACTCCAATTTTGACCTAACGAAGGTATAAAAGAATAACTTAAGTGTGGTGCGGTTTTGGAACTCTCGAGATACCCGCATTACAAATCCAAGCGGATTCTTGTCAAACGTAGCTTTTTAATAGCAGTCAAAACCTCACTTTCGCTGATATTGTTAATTAGAATTCAGGAATCAGATTTCGATGCAAGGTTTGGAAGATTGGGAGATTGTAACGGCAAATATGAGCTGCTGAAGAATTATGCAATCTCGTTAGCAATTTGTTCAAGTTCATCGAGACTTTGATTATTAAGATGCATCTTGCGTGGAAGGCCCGAGAAGCCTCTTTTAGAGGACACAAGAGACCAAAATTTGTTGAGGTCATGCATTATTCCGTTTTCGATTTGCGACGTAGCGTAGAAAATTCGCGATAAGTTTCGTAGTTACGTGAATGTTTATATTTGCGCCAGAGAAAAGCTTTTAGCCTTAAGTTTTCTTGATATCAAATAGGCGGATTGATTCGATGACCACGCGTTTTAGTGATCCCCTCGATGGATGGAATCCTCAAAAGCAGACTTATTCACTTGAAAGTAGCTTGGAAGGCACTTTAATTTCTTCTCGCGGGCTAAAATTTTATTAATTTACATCCACCATTCTAAGGAAACAAGTCCGGATTACATTTTTTTACTAAATCGGTTATTTTAGATTCATCGTATTTGTTCAAAATCACACAATGGCAGTACGAGGATGAATAGCACCCACTTCACGGATGTCACTGGAGTCCGAAAATTCTCGCTCAATTATGTCCTTCATTGCCTTATTATCTGCAGGATCTATACACCTAACCATAGTGCCACCATCTCTCACTGGTCGTAATCGAGATTTTGAATTGGATTCACTAGGACTGATTTTAGTTAACATGCCGGCTTTTTGAGTGGTCCCGGGAAGTGTTTTTAGGCCTAACACTAGCCGCAGCTTGAGCCTTACTTTCCGCCATTTTGGGGTAGGTTGTGTTAGAGATATCTTTGTTTGTGTTAGAGCAACCGAACAAAGCTTAGATTCGACTGATTTTAACAAGGGAAACAAAAAACGTCAGAACGCCTCGACTGTATCGAGGCATTGCAGATTCCACATATTACAGCCATAATCATATTTTGAAAAATACCTGGTATTTCCTTACCTTAGGAATTACATGACCTTTGTCACAGAAATTGAATTACATGACCTTTGTCACAGTAACACTATATATAAACTCCAGTAGTCAAAGACTAATTCATCCATTAAATAAACCATTTTTTTTGTTAAATTACTTGACCATTGTTAAAAGTTGCTGCTCACTAGACAGCGCCCGATATTGAAAACCCGATACGGACCCATCACTGAATTTCCTAGAACAAACATTCACTTAAATCCTCTTCTTGCTGTCAATCCGAAAAACCTATACTATATAAAGGATACAGCCGTCATCTTTAAACTATTTATAGATTCCGGAGTAGGAATTCCATTATTTAAAGAACCGGAAATCCACATAAAGTTTACATATGTATACAGTGAGGACATAAAGTTCGGGGATCCCCGTTCAACTTTTGAACCGCTTGGTATATTGTAACGATAATATATAATGAAATTCTTCATTTTTAAAAAAAAAATTACAGCTAGCTTTAAATGTCAAGACAGCTGGGCGCTGTTTCGAACCTTTTTTTTATGGAAAAAGGTCGAGTAAAACATGGTTTTAAAGGTCTTATTATTCTTAATTCAACCCCCGATTTTGAAAACATTTGATTCAGCAGTTCTCAAATAACGGCCAATAACAATTTTAAATTTGACTTTCTGATACGTGGTTTAGTGCTGCAGTTTTTCCCAGTGCAGTGCAGTGCAGCAATTAGTTGTCGTTGCCTTGGTTTTCTAATATTTGACATTGTGAAACGTACTTTTTAGGTGTTCTTTGTCGAGGTTAATCGCAATTATCATGCTGCAGTTCGCATCTTCAATGAACGCTTTTCGGAACGCCCAATGTGCAGGAAATACTCTCAGAATTTATTGTCAAAATTTCAAGTAATTTGGACGGTAAAAGAAGCCCCAAGATCTGGAATGCCTAAAATTAGCGAAAACGTGAAAGTTCAGGTCGTAGCTGAAATGGTCGTAAATTCTAGACAATGTAGTTAGTTAGTTATGTTAGTTAATTCTTTATTTAATCCTTTAATGTATTACGAGGTAATACTTATGCTACCAATCATATCACAATGTCTTAAAACTAGAAATAGCTACAGATAAATAAATTTTAAGACAATAAGAGTATAATAAAACATAAAACAAATCAACATTTAAATTCAGTTAAAAAGTGCAATAAAATTATAACAAAACTAATCTTTCATGAGATGGCGGCTGTCAAAAGTAACGCGGAGCGAAAAGTGAATAATTTTTGTGATATCTGTGCAAAAAAAAATTAAGGGAACTATTTCATGTCGTAAATGTAAAAAAATATTTTCATAGTCAGTGTGTTGTTCGTAGCCCTGGATTTAGAATTATCGGCGTTTCGGAGGTTTATAGTGTTCACTGTGCATATCAATTGGATTTGGATATTTTACATATACGATTTGGATATTGATTTGGTAGGACCGAAAAAATCTTTAAATTAGTTGCGATTTAGTGAACACCGATGTTATCCTATCTAGGTCAAAAATCGGAAAAGTTCGCATTCCAAATGCTATTGTTCATGTCAATGAGAATTTTTGACTTCTGCAGTCAATGCGAATGCCATTAATTTCTCCGATATTAAAATCAAACTTTTTCTTCTTCTTATTCGCTACTTGATTACACTATCCGACAGTCATCTCTTAATCGCATTCCCAACATTAAGTCCCTCCGTTTCATCTTGGCCATCTCCAGTTTGGGTCGTTCCCAAGAAACTTGATGCCTCAGGCAAACAAAAATGGAGATTAGTCATTGATTATCGTAAATTAACTGAAACCACTACCCAATATTTCCGATCTACTGGTAGATCATTAAGACAAATTAAGTTGGTTTCTTAAAAAGACCATTTAACATAACACTTTTATTCCTGTATTTAATAAATTTGAAGTAATAGAATCGAAAATTACAGCATTATTTTTTATAATTGTCACACTGTTAAACTGATAAACAGAAAAATTACATCAAAGTAAACAAAAATGCTGAATATGTATACATAGATAGAGGATAACTTACCTTGATATTAACTTACACCTATATTTTAATGATTTATAAACAAAGAACAATACAACACCTGTTACAATAAGCTTCAGTGTCTTCACAACTCTACAGAGGTTGATAAGAAAATGTCAAGACAAGATATTTTTAATACAATTTTTAATGAATATATAATTAATGACGGCTTTTAAGTCGTCATTAATTTTTTGCTCATGCACTCCCAGAAACACTATTCTTCTGTTTTTTTTTGTTATCTTTTATCGGCAGCCGTGGAAAGTCACCGCGTCACCTTTTGCATAATGTATTCAAATACAAACTTATACCGAATTTCTACAAGGTATGATATAATACATTCATGAGTTTAAAAAAAATATTAAATTTAAACTTATTAAGCATTATTAAAAAAAAAACTTTTAAACTTACGTTTTAAAGGCAGTTTAGTACTTTTAGAATCAAAAACATAAAAAATAACAGCCACCAAGTCAAAAATATATATTTTTAATGCATCGGTACCTATTGCCTATTGGGGTAATGTCGTACCGATGTCAACAAACCCAGCCTACAGCGGAAAGTAGGAAGTGGCGTTGCCGATATTAACTTTATTTTGGTAGAGCTCATAAAATTGAAATTATCTGTGTTGCATTAATATCTGCATAATATTTGTATTAAGCTTGGCCCCCACTGTGAGATGAGGCCTAGATGCTAGCTCCCCCTGTTTATTGAAAATACCTTAAACGATGCTATAAACGCAGGTACTTTTGTATGTTTAAAAATGTGTTGCACTGTTCAATCATCACTCCATAAGATTTAGTAGACTCACTAAAGCATATATCGCAGTCACTGCAGAAGAAAAATCTTCCTTTATCGATATATTATTCAAACGTACCTCAATATCTTGACATAATAGAATTAAAGGCACATCAATTTTATAATAGAATAATTTTCGTACTAGAAATACCTTTAGCCGAACCTGAAAAATACACTCTCTATCACTTATATCCTATACCGATTCTGGATAATCGAACAAGTCTTCATCACATTTTGTCGATAACTAATAAACAAATTGCACGAAATGATGATTCTTTGCTTTATACTACCATATGCAATATGGAGTCCTGCAAACCACTAGGCAACTAATCTGCTCCAACATCCATACCCAATCGATAGCGATGCAGTTTGCGAGGCTTAACTTTTGGAGAGACTTGAGCATCTACCCAGAACATGCCAGATTTTAGTTATTCTTGCCCAGCAAAAGCTAGACCAATATGCCGATCAGCTGGACCATTTAATCAATCAACCTTATGTGAAGAAACACATGAACTGGTTCACAATCCTAACGATAACCTTCATCGCTACTCTGATTGCCTTATACATCTTTTCCAAACGCCGAAAACGAAAAGATAGCCTCAAGATTGGAGTAGCCAACCTTAACGATGTTGACAATTCATCCTCCCCACCTACAAGAGCGGACAAGAATCCTTCCCAAGAGAAGACCGAGCATCCCAACCCAAGGAAGCGAAGAGATTGAACTAACCCTCATCCTCAACAAGCAGAGGAACTGAAAGTTGTCACTACGCGTCAACTTTCATCTTGATAGGGGAGCTGTTATATCCGTTCCCACAAAGCAATGGCACCATGAAGCACGATGCCCTTTGTTCCCACCGTTTCAGATGACGGTTATCTCAAGGAGACGACGATACCGAGACGCCTCGTCAGCAGAATCAGCTCAACAAGCAAGTTCCCACTGACGCAGTATTCGTTTAACATATATTAATCTAAATTGTAAATTAAGTGATGATTAGTTTTTAAGCTTTTGTACTGTAACTTTAATTTTGATTTTGTAGACAATTTTTTAAGTAAATTTTAACTATAATGATACAACATATATATAGCAAAAACCGCACGGGATGTGGAAAGTCGGCATTAAATTAACAAGATGTCATATACATACCTACTCCCCCTATATAACATAATATGCGCGTTTCTTCTTATCCGAACAGTATAGGTATATTTCTACCATTTATAGAAATAGTATCTTGTTATAATAAAATTGGCCTCCTTACATAATATTTGGGTTTCATTATAATTAAATAAGTGTCCTGATTGGATGGTGTGTTCTGAAAGAGCACAAGTATGTTTCCTTAACCTACAGTCGCTTCTATGTGAACTTATTCTGTATTTTAAGACTCTGGATGTTTGCCCTATTATTACACCTTCACATTCGGAACAAGGAATACTAAATACTATATACATTATTTGGATGCCTTTTATATTTCATCCCTGTATTTTAACTTAATAGAAGTGTTGTCTACTACTTTATTGTGTTTATAAAGATGGATCAAGCTTAAACAACTGGGTTATTTCAGTTCAAATTTCTTTTATTTCTTAAAAGAAAAATAGTAACTTAGACGAATTTGAGAGTTAAATGCATTGATGTCTTAATAGTTTAATAATTTTTCAGGGTATGAATTAAAGCAAAATACTTGTGTTGTTTCAAAACACACTAACTAATCAGGACGCTTAATTAATAATAATGAAACACAAATATTATACAAGAAGGCCAATTATAACAAGAGACTGTTTCTAGAGATGGTAGAAATGTATTTATAACCTAATTCTTTGAATAAAAAAAAGACATAGACGATCTATTTATGCAAAGCTTCTTAATTTTAATAACAATAGTAATAGTAATTTAGATAGCTTAAACGTATCCTTATAGGCTTCGTTTTGTACGTTATCAAATTCATATACCAGTCTATAGTCAGTCGCTGCAAATATTTTTTCCTTGGCAAAAAACTTAGCTTTCAATGAAGTTTATTCATTTTAGTTCATATATATCTTAATTAGTTTTTTAATATTAATTTTATTATTACTCATATATTATAAATAACAGCGTAGCAATAGAAAATCATGGATATATTTAGGTCTCAATTAAGCTGAAAACAGATTATAACATTCTTGACATAGGGTTAAAAAACTAAATAAAAATCTATTTCCCTCAGTTCCAATACGTAAAGCCTGGGTTATACATTAAAAACGTTTGCGTCTTGCGTCGCCGTTTGCGCTGTCCTTGAAGTTTACTTAACGTAAAGCAATTGGTACTGTTATATTTTTGCCACCATCCGTTTGAGTTTCCGCTAGCCGTTGAGAAGATGGCGATTCTTAACTTTGACGGAATCGGCTAACTTAAATGGACGTTTCCTTTAAGCTACAACTAATAAAAATTGCTGGGTTTTAGAGGGCCTTTCAAAACGTTCGTCCTTCGTAATAAATTTGACATTAATATATAAACATAACATTCTCGTCCGTTTTAAAAATCTGCTTGGGGACATTGTCTTTAAATTTAAGAGAATACTGGAAGAAGTTTTCAGTATTTATACCCCAATTAACAGACGGAATTCGCCACCTTCTTTTCAACAACTTTAAAGCTGCGGCACACACATTAGTCCACAACACCCAGTCTTTATTAGGCATCATTACTATGATTTTGAATATCCATTTTGAGCAAGTTAAAAAAACGCATATAAACTTAAAAACAAGCATCACAAAATTGCATTACAAAAAAGGCGATAAATTTAAACATAAAAGTAAGGTTAGTTCCACAGGCGACGCAAAACGCAAACGTTTTCAATCTATAAGACGGGCTAAGAACCAACGTAAACGCTGAGCTTAAACAGATGATGCAAGATGTAAACTTTTTCAATCTATAACACCAGAAATATAGAATCCAAAACAAGAATTTCAGCCAGTATGTTTCAATAAAGCCCGCTACTCACTATTCGTTTATTCGTCCATTCGTCCGCATAGTGTGGAGAGTCCGGTTCATCTTCATCCGTTTGTTTCGTTGCGCGGTGTTTCCGTCTTTTGGGCAAGTAATCAAGTGGGTTTTGACCTCGGCCAACCTTTCGTCTGAATCATATCTTTTGTTTTATATATGTTTTTAAACAATGAAGAGACTAGAAATCCATGTGAACGTATTAAATAAAAATTGAAATATTCGTCCATTCGTTCATTTATATGAATGGACAAATAGAATGAACGAATCGAACCGAATAGTGAGTAACGGGCTTAAGTTAGAACGTAAAATGTGCGTGTTTTTCGCAAGAAGTTATCGCAGTATGGTGCATAGCAGCGAGTACAACTTTTTCTTTTTTTATAAATAATATGCATGAAAGCTAAAAAAACAGTTCTTCTTTTCATATTGTAGCCCTGGGGAAGGTAGCAAAGATTACCGAAAGCTTGGAGTAGCTGAAATTTATAGGCCTCACTAGAAACGATACGATTTAAGGTCTGCAATACAGTTTTAAAATTCTCGAATTAGTGAATAAATTGTAACTGTTTCACTGATGTTTTAAAATATCTAAAGAAATGAAGGAAAGAATCAACAAAAAAATAATTAGGGCAGAAGGAGAGAACATAATTTGGTAAATGTTTGTGAACAATCCCTTTTCTTAGTGGAGCACTCAAGACAGGTAGCGCTTTTACTGTATTTATCCACACCACTCTCCGACTTTTGGCTAATCTGGCATTTTACAATAGGAAAAGGGCATTAGTGAAATAAGTAAGCACAATTTACCACCCATTTTATTTTAATCCTTGAATAATATAATATTAAATAGTCTAGTTAAAAAAAGAATAGAGCAAATATTTTAAATATTAACAATACAAACTTTTGAAATTTTTTAGGCATATGGTTTAACGGGTCTATCTCAAATAAAGGACTACAAAAGAAATAATATTTTTACTTTTTTTTTAGCACTCTGTTCTTGAAGAACCAATTTTTCGAGTTTGTCAAGTATTATTAGATACAGACCCATAAACCTGTATTCACCGAAATCGTTGTGGAAAGCTCGTTCGTTCTCGTGCTTCTTATGCATTGTGTTCTATTTAAAAAATAAAGCAATTTTTATAAAACTAACCTTGTATAAATGAAGCACATGTCAAAATAAAAGCAGGATTTCACAAATTAGTTGACGTATTTGTTGAAGACTCTATGAATGTACTATATATATATATATATATATATATATATATATATATATATATATATATATGCCAAACCCGATTTTAGGATAAACTAGTTTTTCCTAGGCCAAACCAGTCTATCCTAAGAGCGATAGTATGAATTAGTTCGCCCTAGTCCAAACTAGTTTGTCCTAAAATCATTGTAATACTATTAGGAAAAACTGATTTGTCCTAGTCTAAACTAGTTCGAAATAGGATTTTGTAGGATATTACAAACTGGGGTTAATAAATAATAATATATTATTATTACAGTTTAAGTAACGTTTATTATTTACTTGTTATTACATGTCAAACTATTATGTTATTTCGAGTTGCAAAGAACGTTGTTCTTCTTGCATAGGCATCGATTTGACGTACACTTAAAGAAACCTTGGCCTGTTTCGACTGAATGCTTGATCGCTACAGTTCTTAACGAACTCTCAATATTTTTCTTCTTCCAATAAAAACTTTTGTGCGCAGATATCAAATTCATTTCTGAAATAGAAATATTTCATTTAAAAAAATCGGTTACCCGGAACTTCCCTCGTTTTATATATTTCCTCTTATTAAAAATAGTAAAGTTTAACTTAATTTAATTCCGCACACGATCATTTACTAATCAGTTACTACCTAAGCCGCACTTAATTTTTAAGCATAATTTAAAATAAATTGAATAATAATGTTAACCCTAGTAGTTATAATAGGGGAGCGCCTCCTCCTCCTCCTCTTCCTCTCTCTCATGTCCCTCATTCTTAACTTCCTCCCCTTTTATTCTCATTCGCATCATATTTTTTAATTTTTTCTCTTTGTTCTCCCACATTTGATTTTGCATTCTTAAGTCTTATAAATAGGTGCATCAAGATCATTTTAGTATGTTAAGGTACGAGTGACTGTTAAAAGAAAAAAATCTGTTGAATAAATCTATTAATAATAATATTAAAATAAAATGAGTGAATCAGTTGGAGAAAGAAATCGATCCATTCCGCTTCAGACAATTAGCCTCGAAGAAATTATACCAGGAGTTCAAGAAGAAAATATACCATTAGTTCGAGAAGAAAATAATGGGATTGTTTTAAAAAATTTGAATAAAACTGAGAGTGAAGAGAAAAAAGTGTTTTGTGCTATTTGTTTTGAAATAATCGAATATTATGATTCATGTAGACCAAATACATGTTCCCACATTTTTTGTTTAAAATGTATTTTAAGATGGAATGATGAAAATGGTTGTTCTATAATGGTAAACAATTGTCCTGTATGTCGCACTAGATATTACTATTTGGTACAAATCTTCAAAGATGTAATTAGACATCATTTTGTTGTAATTTTAAAAAGAGGATAATATTTTTTATAATTTGTGTTTGTGAAAACTCTGGTAACAAATAATTTTGTAAAAAAAGTAAATGTAAATATATATAATAATTGACACACATTTTTTCCTTTTCCTATATTGAAACGACAACAATGATCTAACAAGTTTTTTAATACATACTAATTTTCACATTACATAACAAAACAATTGTTATGGGTTTACACAAAAAGTGCCACGCCCTAAAATGGCACCACTTTTGCAAATGGAAGCTTAAATTTTCTTATGGGAATTTACTAATAATATTAATATAATTTGCATCAAGTAAGAGAAAACTCAATTGAATACAGAAACAAGCGTTAACAAAATGTTATGCTAATATATGAGTGCTTCTAGTGGCAGTTGACATAATCGACACTTTTTTTACATATGATTAGCTATTTCATTTACAAATACAGTGTCAGATGTTAGAATAAAAAGAAGTATTTTGCATATAGCAATGAAAATATATAACCGCTTATAGTAACAGTTGACATTTTTTAAAATTAATATTGTTGACATATTCTACTTATTATCTTTACAATTTATGTTTAAAATTAATATTTTTGATATAATCTACCCATTACGTTTATAACCTATATTTAAAATTAATATTGTTGAAATAATCTACCCATCACCTTTACAAACTATGTTTATTATTAATATTTAACAACATAATTTTCTATCTCTTTTTTTTCATTTTTGTTGCAGTAAAAGCAAGCATGTTCAGGAATTAGTAGAAAAAGATGTATCCTACAAATAGCACAATGTAAATCAGAAGCACTAACAACATAGGCTCTTTTGTAGTGGCAGCTCACATGATCGGACTCCCCTCTCCGTAAATATCTCATGTGAATTGCACTACAAGGAAGGCAAATAGCAAATGTTCCTAGTCTTCGACTTTCAATTTTAGAGTAGCTTTGTATAACACATACATCTTTTTCTTCAAAATTATTAAATAATTCACTAGCCCTAAACTTGCTTACTTTTACGTCAGCCTCGGTTCCTAAATTTAGTAGTTGTCCATCCATGTCCACTCCTTCGTCAATTTCCTGATCATCTTCCTCCATCTCTTCTTCTTCCTCCTCAATATAATTAATGTCGATGTTACATAAGAATGATCTTCTAACAAGCCTAGATGATTTGTCCAAAAATGAATGTTTATAAGTGATGGAATCGCCTTCCAAGTTAATAAAAATTTCTTTTCTTTCTTCAATTTGAGCGGCGTTCTCCACATTATTTTCTTCAATTTGGTCAGCGTTTCCAATCATATTTTCTGCCATCGTTAGGAGCTTTAGATTTAGATAGATATATTTGATAAAAAACAATTTTGGTTATAGCTTATAAAATAATATCGACAACTGATATTACAGCGAATGATACTGTATGATCGTCGAGTGGATGTTCTTAAGTATATATCCCATCAACCACCACTTTTACTACCTGCAATACTTAAGTTTTTTTTTTTTTTTTTCTTTTTTCGCTGTCCCTTTCCCTGTCAGTTTCCTCGGGGGGGGGGGGGGGGGGGGCCAAGGGGGCTTCGCCCCCTCCCCGCTCCGCCCCCTCCCCGCTCCGCCAACCCCCCTAAGGGGGGCTTCGCCCCCCTTAAACACCCCTCACTCTCACCTTATCTTCTTTCTCTCCCTTCCTTCTTTCTCTTTTTTATATGTTTCTCCGTTTTCCTTCCTTCTCCTTTTTCCTTCCTTCTCCTTTTTCCTTCCTTCTTCTTTTTCTTTCCTTCTCCTTTTTTCTTTTTTCTTCTTTTTTAATCTAACCTAACCTAACCTAACCTAACCTAACCTAACCTAACATAACCTAACCTAACTTAACTTAACCTGAAGAGGGTAGCCCGAAATTGGGGAACCGGGATTTTAGTCTCGGAAATTCAGGGGTCCGGGGGGGGGAGGGGGGTAAGGTTGTTGATCGGCTTGGGAAAGTGGTTTTTAGAGATTGTCGTTCAACTTTAAGTAGGACACATGTGATTAACTTTTGCATATAAAATCGCCTCAGCGAAGAGACGAATGCAATTGATTTCTGCATTCACACTGTGCAGAGCTCGCGAGTTTTCTGGTGTTTACATTGTGTCTATTTGGTAAATTTTTATTTTTATTTCTAACATTTTTATTTGGCAAGATTTAATTCTTATATATATTGGTGACATTTTTATGTACATTTGTGGCATTTTTATTTGTTATTACGATTTTTTTCATAATGGACAATTTTTTGGCATCGAGTAGCAAAATAATTGACAATGACTTTGACTTATACACATGTACTCAAATGCAGAATTTTGCAAACCAACAAAACAATGAAACAGACGTATTTACAACTAGTCAACAACAAACTATTCAGGACTTGAATGAAATTATTTATAATAGCCAAGTTCAGAATAATGCCAACAAACACAACAACGAAAAATATTTATTTACAGCTACTCAACAACAAACTCTTGACGATCTTAATGACATTATTGACAACAAAACGGACTTAATTACAACAAAAACTAAACAAACTCTTGAAGAACTGAATGACATTGACGAAACTGAAAATTCTAGCTGTGAGGATATTGTTTGTTTTCAAAAATCTAATCCAAATTATTTAACATTAAAATCGCCAATTAATTCTCCGAGACCAATTTGCTCTCCCTTTTTGTTTAGTGAAAATTCTGATTCGGAAGAAGAACAAATTGATCAAAATTTAAGTTTGGCTATTTGTCCTACTAATTCACCATATGATATTGTAAATTCTGATTCGCAAGAAAAACAAATTGATCAAAATTTAAGTTCGGCTATATCTTCTATTAATTCACCATATGCTATTGTAAATTCTGATCCGCAAGAAAAACAAATTGATGCAAATTTGACTTCGGATATTTCTCCTAATAATTCACCAGTTGAACAAAATTCAATTTCGAAACCATCATTTATCATTAAAAAAAAATTTAAAATTAATAAAAAAAATAAAAAACAAATAGCAAACCTTAAGTGTCTGGGTTTCGCTATTCAAAATTTAACTAATTTGATCACAATTAAAAAGGGAGACGAAAGTACGGTGAATTATGTTAAACAGGCCTTTGACAAATTAGTTGACTCATTTGAAGAAATGGATTCATAAAGTCAATTAATTTCTATTGCTTTTTTCAAAATTTGACTATAACTAAATAAAAATGCACAATATTAATTTTATTATTATACAAAGAACTTCAAAAATGCAATTGCTTTTTTCAAAATTTGACTATAACTAAATAGAATTGCACAATATTAATTTTATTATTATTATTATGCAGAAAACTTCAGAAATGCATAAGTGTGTAACATGTAATAAAGTCTTTACTAGAAAGGATAATTTACTGCGACATATTAAAAAACATGTTAACGGAAATTCCACAAAACTCAACAGTTGGTTGAAAAAACCAAAGCTTGTTAAAGGTAAGAACATTTTATTTTTCATGTCATATTTTGTAAAATATTTTGTAAAATATTTTTTTCTTAATTTATATAGATTCTACAAATATTGTAAAATATTGTAAAGAATGCAAGAAAAATATAAACCAAAGTCTATGGGGTGGACATCTTCGATCTAGTGTGCACAAGAACAATTCCAAAATAGGCTTGGAGGAAGGTGTTGAAATTATCAAGTCAGCATTCAGGGAACGAATAATATCTTATAGGATTTCCTCACACCAAAACTTCATAAATGTGAAAGAATATTTTCAACATTTGGAATACAAAATTGCACATCTAATAGATCAAGAACTGCAGAAACATAAATGTATCAAGCTAAATATGGAACTGTTCGGTTTCTATTTTAACCCCAGCAGCGACAGCTATGATGTCAAATCTTTTAATGCGCCGTTCCAAGTCATTTGCCAGGGATATCAGAAAAAAGAACTGTTAGAGCAAATCTGCACCATTATTGACCAGAAAGCTGACGAATTTGCAGAAAGAGATTCAGGTAAAGAATTTATTTTCGATTTTACAACAGCAACAAAAAAAGTAATTTTTTAATTTTTACGTTGCAGGATGGGCTTTGATGAATTTACTTCATTTGGAAATTAATGTTAACAAGCACAATCCGCTGAGAGCCTCATCTTTTATCGAACTTCCTCAAGAGATCAAGAGACGTCAAGCTGTGATCAACATTAGGAATGATGACAACTTTTGCTTCGCCTGGGCAGTTGTGTCTGCTCTTCACCAACCACGCGGATTAGATTTTGAAACTTCATCCTACCCACACTACTCTTCTGTTTTGGATATGTCAGGTATAGAATTTCCAATGTTGCTAAAGAACATTAAGATTTTTGAAGAAAAAAATAACATTTCTATTAATGTATATGGATTAGAAATTATAAATCCTAAAAAGGGGTATGAAGTAATTGGTCCACTTTATTATTCATCGAATAAAAAAAATCAACATGTCAATTTATTGTTAATAAGTGATGATGATGAAAAAACTTTTCATTATTGCTATATTAAAGATTTATCAAAACTAGTTTCTGCACAAATTTCTAAACATCACGGAAAAAAATATATTTGCGATGGTTGTTTACAATATTTCCCTACAGAAGAAAATTTATTACAACACAATAGCTATGATTGTGATCATTTACGAATTAACCTACCTTCTAAAGAATTAATAAAAGATAAGTTTGGAAACTATTCATATGATAATATTTTGAAATTTGTAAATTATCATAAACAAATGAAAGTTCCTTTCGTGGTGTATGCAGATTTTGAATGCATTTTAAAGCCTTTAAATAATGACAATGTTGATAAAAATCCTAATACTTCATACACCTTAAAACAATATGAACATATTCCACATTCATTTGCCTATTACATTAAATGTTCCTTCGACGATAATTATTCTAAATTTGAAAAATATAGAGGTCAAAATTGTGATACATTATTTATAAATTCTTTAGAAAGAGATGTGTATAACATATACAATAAATATTTAAAGGCTCCTAAAAAAATGATCCCTTTGAACGAACTGGACAAAATTTATCATAACTATGAAAAAGTTTGTCATATTTGTAATAAACCTCTTTTAAATGACAGGGTTGCAGATCATTGTCATATAACCGGTCTTTATAGAGGTCCAGCTCATTCACTCTGCAACATAAATTACAGAATACCTAACTTTATTCCAGTTATATTGCATAATTTGCGTAATTATGATTCTCATCTATTTCTTAAAAAATTATGCTTAAACAAAGAACAACTAACAGTTATCGCACAAAACAAGGAAAAATATATTTCATTTGAAAAGCTTATTCATGTGGATAACTATTTTGATAAAAAGACACAAAAGGCTAAGAAAAAAATATATCATTAAGGTTTATTGATTCTTTTCAATTTCTATCCCATTCTTTATCAAAACTCTCTGAAAGCTTAAAAGATGAACAATGTAAGGAAATAAAAAAAATTTTCAATGATGAAGAAAGATTTAAACTTATTTGGCAAAAAGGTGTATTTCCTTACAGTTATATTGATGATTATTTAAAATTAGAAGAAACAAATTTACCTCAGAAAGACCAATTTTATAATACTTTAACGGATGAGCACATCAGTGATGCAGAATACCAAAGAGCTGTAAAGGTTTGGCAATTGTTTAAATGTGAATCTCTTGGTCAATACTCCGACGTTTACTTACTCTCTGATACTTTACTTTTGGCAGATATTTTTGAAAATTTTAGAAGCACTTGTTTATCCACATATAAGCTCGATCCAGCTCATTTTTACACTTTTCCAGGTTTATCCTGGGAGGCGTGTTTGCGTTATACTGGAATAGAGTTAGAATTGTTAACTGATCCAGATATGATACACTTTTTCAAAAAAAGCGTTCGCGGTGGTGTGAGCTCTTGCATTTGTAGAAAATCTGAAGCTAATAACCCATTTCTTTTAAATTTTGATCCTTTAAAGCCAACTAAATACATAATTTATTATGATGCAACAAATTTGTATGGTTATGCAATGTCACAGCACATTCCAACGGGAGATTTTGTTTGGTTAACAGATAAAGAAATCAATGATTTAAATATTATGAATATTTCTAAAAAATCTAATAAGGGATATGTTTTAGAAGTTGATTTAGAATATCCTACAAGTCTACATTCCTATCATAACGATTTTCCGTTTTGTCCAGAAAACTTTAAACCGCCAAATTCTAAATGCATAAAATTAATACCCAATTTAAATGATAAATCAAAATATGTTATTCACTATCAATTATTAAAACAATGTTTGGAACATGGACTCAAGTTAACTAAAGTTCATAAAGTTTTACAGTTTTCTCAATCTGATTGGTTGAAAAAATATATAGACTTGAATTCAAGATTAAGAAATGATTCAAACAATGAATTTGATCGTAATACTTACAAGTTGGCAAATAATAGTATTTATGGCAAGACTATGGAAAATGTTGATAGGAGAATTGACGTAAGACTTGTTACAGAGTGGGAAAAAAATAGAAGAAAAGATGGTGCTGAGAATTTAATTGCAAAACCATATTTCAAGGACTTAACAATATTTTCTGAAAACTTGGTAGCTATTCAAATGCAAAAGATTCAAGTTACTTACAATAAACCAATATATGTAGGCTTCTCAATATTAGATATATCTAAAACTGTCATGTATGATTTCTTTTATAATTTTTTAAAACCTCTTTATCAGGAAAATATTTCACTTTTATACACCGATACCGATTCGTTCATTTTAGAAGTCACAACTCCAAATATTTATTCTGACATGATAAAAAATATTCACAAATTTGACACATCTAATTATGAATTTAATAATATTCATGAAATGCCTATTACAAAGTCAGTTATAGGAAAATTCAAAGATGAATATGCTGGTGAACCCATTACTGCTTTCTTTGGTACTGGAGCAAAAGCATATTGTATTAAAACGGAAAACAGTTTAACAAAAAAAGCAAAAGGTGTTAAAAAAAGTGCAATTAAAAAGCAGTTGGATTTTATTCATTATAAAGATGTTGTTGAAAATCATTCTAAAACCTTTTGTTCAATGTATGTTTTTCGATCTAGACAACATACAATTTTTACAGAGTTAATTAATAAATTGGCTTTGAGTTCCGAAGATGATAAGCGGTATAAAATTCCCTATAGTTTTAATACATTAGCTTGGGGACACCAAGATATTGCTTTGTATCAATGGAATGCAGAACATGAAGATTTAGATATATTTATGTAGATATTATAAGGTATTTAAATTTGTTGTTTTTGAAACCAAAGTTAGTCTTCATAAGTCTTTCACAAAATGTGCATAGAAACTTTTGACAAAGAAATTGATAACAGTTATTTTAAAACATATGAAAAACGACTTTCCACTTTTAAAAAATGGAAAGGAAAATTGAGACCAGAAGTGTTAGCTGGAGCTGGCTTTTACTATACTTCAATCAATGATATTTGTAAATGTTTTTATTGTGGTATTGAAATTTTTGATTGGTTAAGTTATGATGATCCTATTGTGGAGCATAAGAAATTTGCTAGGAATTGTGATTTAAATAACTGTTTATGGAAAAATAGGAATCGAATAATTGTAACCATTCAAAATAAGTCTTCAAGCTACACATTTTATATAGTATTATTAATATCCTTATTTATGAACTTTTACATATATTTAAATTAAGTATTTTATTGTTATTTTTTTACAACTGCTTTTGCTTTCGTGGTGAAAGTATCTGCTTAATGTTAATAAATTTGGAATATAATTATTAATTTGTTTTAATGACTATCAGTAGATCTCAATTTATTCTTCTTTATTTTATTTTCCAAAATGTTTTTTATGTTCATCATCCCCCTGGCGTAACACAGTGTGAAATATGTTTTTCTAATAAAACAGACGTCACTCTAAGTAAATATTGTAAATTTATGAAAATTGGATTAATTAACAATAGTACAATTAGTTGGATGGAACGAATAAATGGAAATGAAAATGCAAGTAAATTTTTTAAAATTTTGTATCATTATCCAAATCGATCTATTTTTGATACAAATTGGATAGAAAGGTTAGAGTTTAAAAATAATCAGTTACAAATTTTAACCCCCAACTGTACCAATTATTATGACGGATTCAAAAATTATTACTTTTCCATCATTAGTGTTACATTAAACTTTGCATTATTTTTATACATTACCATTTTAATTATTTATCTTTATTACAAATTTCAAACTGGAAATCTATTTTTTCATTAATCCATTTTAATCGAAAATTTAAAGAAAGTGGGGATGAGAATATTTAAGTACAAGAATAACACAATATGTTTCAGTCTCGTTTAGTCATTATGAACAACGCCGTGGTTCATAAACCTTTGGAAACGCTTCTTAATTCAAAAATTTATTTTTTAAATAATTCTTTGTCAAAATTTGTTCTTGTTGGCATTAGTTTAAATGATTTTTCTCCAAAAATTGTAATTGGTGGAAAAACTGGATTTTCAATCGCACTAACCGAAGAAAATTGGAAAGACATTTGTGTTCATCAAGGAATTATTGTAAACAATTTCTACTTTCCTCAAGTTGATCAAACCAGTGTGAATATAAACAACATTCATCTGCAGGTTCAGAAAATAAATGATACCCCTGTTCTACAAATTACAAAAGGCCCACACTTCATATACTTAGGACAAGAGTCTTTGGACAATTTGTGGCGATTAAAGGAAATTATTGATTATAGATTATCTATACTTAAAAGGCAAGAATTCAATACATATTTCAAAATATTTCAAAATAATATTTCATCTGATTGTGGCGACTTGTGTACGCATGTTTATAATATAATAAGTCCAACAGAAAATCCTAACAGTGAAAATGTTTCAACTATGATGGAATTACTTGCTTTATATCCTGAACAAATGGAAAACAAATTGAAGCAAAATGGAACAAAACGAAAATATTACGAAGAAAACAATGAAAATGGATCAAAAAGAAAATATTACGAAGAAAACAATATCTTTTCTGGAAGAGAACAATAAGGTGCATGTGTTAGTGAAGTGGAGCTTTGCTTACAGACAAGCCCGTAGGAGTAACTTTCAGATGTGGTACTTAGATAGACTCCGTTTTGAAAAAAGAATAAATGATTGTAAACTTATTCTAGATTCGATATTATCTGAGGAACATAGAAATAAAATATATTTGACACGTTTTAATAAAAATTGTATTTGATGTTTTACTTAATAAAATTTTAGTTTAGTAAATGTGAATTTTATTTGAAATTAATTAGCACATTAAGACTTTGTAATTTGTATCAGCTAAAGCATAAAGTGAGGAACAGAAATAAAACAAATTTAACTAAAATTTAATTTCAATTTAATTAAACAATATTTTTTTTATCAATCCATGTATTATATTTTTTATCAAGTCCTAACCATTTCACATAAACTTTGTTTCCTTTCCTTCTCAAAATCTTCTCAATAAGATACACATCGGTATGCTTTACTTTTAGTAATTCTTGCTCATAAAAACCACCCAGAATGTCCTGATTATCTTCGTCTTGAATTAAATATGTCCAAGGGTTTGTCATCTTAACTTCTTTAATGTGGAATATCTCATTTGACCAATTTGGTGTGTAACCTTTTGAAAATGCCTCTCGATGCTTGCTTATTCGTACGTGATCACCCACTTTAAACTTTGGAGATTTTATATCTAACGTTTTAGCATGAGTAAATGCAGATTTCAAGATTCTATTTTCATTTGTTTTATTTACTTGTTTTGGCTTCATTCCTATTGAAGAATGTTTTGTATTGTTATAATCTTTTACAATATCCGCTAATATATTAAACCATTTGTAATTTTCTTGAATGCTAAATATTTTCCACATATTATTCTTTAAAGTCCTGTTCACTCTTTCTACTATACCCGCTTTCAAATTGGAAAAAGTGCTATAATGGTTAATTCGAAATTGTTGCATCAAATTTTGAAAATGTACATTGAAAAACTCTCTCCCTCTATCCGTTTGCAAGTTTTTTGGTGGAGTTTTTGCACTGATTAATATTTTTTTCATTGCCGCTGTTACGTAGATTTAGATTTTAACGGTTCGGCCCAAACATACTTAGAAAATACATTTATGGTAATCAAGATATATTTAAATCCCTTATTAAATTTGGCATAGGGTAACATTTCAACCAAATCAGCTTGAAAAAGATCATTTAACCCTTTCACTACCACCCTTCTGCGTTTGTAGTTTTTTCTAGCAGGTTTATGTAATTCATTAACGACTTGTTGTTTAACGGTTGTCATGACAACAAACTTGTTTATTCAATTTTAAGGAAGTTCACTTTCTATGTTTTGTAATAATTCGAAATATAACTTTTATATGTTTTTTCCCATTCATTCAATTTATCAATTTGTATTGTATAACTTTTTTCATTTAAAATTTTACTAATTTTAGTAATCTCCTTTTCTAACGCATTAAAGGATTTTTTTATCTCTCCAGTTAAGAAAGTAGTTGATCTACTATCACTATTTTTTAATTCCTCCTCTGTTTTATTTAATTCTTGTTCTAATTTCTTAATTACACTGGACATTATATTTTCCAAGGAAATATATTGTTGATTTTCTTCCAAAGTGAGTTGGTCAATTGTTCTACTGTTAAGAATGCTATTTTGATTTCTTTTTTTTTCATCATCTAACCTTTTTATAAAAGTTCTTAATTGTTTAATTTTTTCCTTGTGTTTTTCAATTATTACTTCTCTTATATTTGTTTCCATTATTTTATTAATTTTGTTGATATCATCACTTAATTTTTTGTCTTCCTTTTTAACATGTTCATTTAAAAATTGCAAATCTTTACTTATTTGATTTAGCGTTAGCAACTGTTTATTAACGTTTTCAATTGAGGTATAGCATCCTTTAATCTGGTTTTCATACTTTAAAAAATTTTCATCAAAAACCTTAAGCTTTTTAGCAAAGATTTCATTATTTGTTTCATTTTCACCTAATCTCCTTTTTAAATTATTAATGTCACTTATTCTCTCTTGATTTTGTTTTGAAATATGGCGTCCAAATTTATCAACTGTCATGTTGAGCTTTCATTAAACAATAAATATGATTATATTTGATAGCTGTTATTTATAGTATTACTTTATCTTGTCTTAATTCTTCAATAATAGAGATAATCTCGTTACTATGAGCATTATTTCCCGCATCACTTGATGAAATTAATAAACGTAGCCTATCAACAATTTCGTTAACATTATTCCAGTATACATAGTCTGTATTTGATCTGTTTGTTTTCAAAATTAATCCCTTTCCTGTAGATTTGGCTCTAGTTGTTCTAAACGGAGGTTTTGGTTTGTTAAATGCTGTAACTAATCTTGGCAAGGTTTTTGTCTTTGTAATCCCCTTTCTTTGTAAATATGGTCCTATTATTGTAACATATTTGTGTGATGTATTTCCTTGAACTTGTTCATTTGAATCAAAATTCCTACGATATACATTTGTTTTAGCTAGAATGTTCATGTAATTATCTAAATCTTCCTTCTTATAACCTTTCGGTTCTTTTTTGAAAAGCAATTCGTATAAACCTGGCGTGCCTGTGTACGTTATTCCTCCCACTTTAATGTCTTTTCCAATAATTTCTACCGGTATCTGTGTTAAACCAAAAGAAAACTTATCCGTTTCGAGGTCATGAACTATTCCATAATAATGGTCAAATTTATGTTGTGTATCTTTCACACCCTCATCAATATATGATCTGGGTAATTCATGAAAATCTGCTAAGTAATCTTTATATGATGGTGTACCAACATAGGTTTGAATTGTTTTTCTAGTTTGTTCCAATATGTCTGACAAGTTTAAATTTGTTGTTGTGTCACTAGAAGGATCTGAAGTTTCTGCTATAACAGTTGATGACAATGGTTGTACTACAGGAGAGGAAGAAGTGATACTACTGTCATTTAAAAATGTTTTTCCTGTTTTCTGAATATTTTTCGTCGGAGTTGATGTTTTATAAAGCTTTGTAGGTGTTTTGAAATCTTCATACTTTGAAACTCTTTCTTCTTTTAAATCGAATGGTTCGGATTTACCAATACTTGAAATTAGCTGTTTAAGTGGTTGTGTTATTGATCTATAAGTTTGTTCTAATTCGGACTGAGCAGTAGAAGTAGATAATTTCAAGATTTGATATATCTGATTCACGGCTTGTCTTGATCTTATTATTTCTCGAGCTAAACGTTTATCTATGCTGTACAAGTTTTAAATGAAATAAAACTGCAAATTTTTTACTTTTATAAATATATAAAGGAATCGAATTTACTCCTATATCTGCCGTGATTTACTTCACAATCTTTGTCAATTACAAGAAAGCCATATGGATCCATCCAACAGTTAGCACAAATATTTTTAAACTGATCCAATGTCATATCCAATATACAGTGGTCATTATATATATGTTTTAAACTCAAACAGTCCTGTTTAAATAAAATTAATAAGTTTGCATTTTCTCGAATTAGACGTTTAAGGATTGAGGAATATCCTTGAAAAATAAAAAAACAATCGGTGTTTCTATGCCTTCCATGTGTGAAATAGTCCCTAATAATAGATTGATTATGACAAGGAATATCATCAAAAATGATAACGGAATTTGGCTTTATCTCATGAGGTGAAATAATGTTCTCATCGCTATCATATTCAAAGTATCCAATTTCTTTCATAGGTTTTAACAACTTTCTTAAATATTCATATTTTGGTTGATCTAATGACTTTGAATAAACATAGACATTTTCAAACCTAATTCCATTTGGATGCTCGAGCAGTGTAAGCATAACGTTGGTTTTACCGCTACCACTGCAACCAACTATAAGCCCTCTTTTTGAACCACCGCAAAATAAGTCACCATGCTTTCTCAACTGTTTACTTAAAATTTTTTCATCATGATTATTTACTGGTAATGAGAATTTTTGTTTTTCAATCCTCATTCTTAATCACACTAGTAAATATTTTTAGCTGTAAAAGTATTTATACCAGAAAAATGTCAATGTGCTTTTAGTATAAAAAGAACTTCAATGACTGTGGGTCGCCATAAGTTGAAAAAAACTATTAAAACACGTAATAGAAAAGGCTCTGGTTTAGTAAATAAATTAATTAGCAAACTACCTTTCGAAGTTCATATACCAGGATATAATTATTGTGGTCCCGGCACCAACTTGGAAAAAAGATTAACTAGAGGTGACGTTGGTATAAATCCATTGGATTCCGCTTGCAAAGAACATGATATATCTTACTCTCAGACTGAAGATTTATCAAAAAGACACATATCTGACCAAATATTAGAAAAAAAAGCCTGGGATAGGGTAAAAGCTAAAGATTCTTCTATTGGTGAAAAAATTGCAGCTTTAAGTGTTGCAGGAATAATGAAGGGTAAAAGAAAGTTCGGTTTGGGATTAAAAAATACAAAAGGGGGTAAACTTAAATTGAGAAAAAAACGTATCATTCGAACACCCAAAAAAATTGGAGGATTTCTACCTCTTTTGTTTCCCATTCTTGGCGCCCTGGGTGCACTAGGTGGAGGCGCGGCAGGAATTGCTAAGGCAGTAAATGATGCTAAAGCAGCTAAACAGCAACTAGAAGAAATACATAGACATAATATTGCAATGGAAAATGCTTCTAAAGAAGGGAAAGGATTATATATTAGACCATATAAAGGAAAGGGACTATTTATTAGACCTTATAAAGGAGGATCCGTCAAAATGAAAGCAATCAGACAAAAAAAAAACTCAAAATAAGTTTTCCAAAAAGAGCACTTACGAACAATGATATTATTAAATATGTAAAGCTGTTAAAAATAACTGGCTTTAGAGGTGTTTTTATGCTCGATGAACTTCCAAAAAAAATTAATCTGAAAGAATGTGGTATTGTAAATTTGGATAAAAAACAAAATAAAGGATCTCATTGGACTGCTTATATTAAAAATAACAAAAATGTATATATTTTGATAGTTATGGAAATTTAAAACCACCTTTTGAACTTCTCAAATATTTTAATTCGAATGGCAAAGTGGATGTATTTTATACTTATGAAAATAAACAAAAATTTAATTTATATAACTGTGGTCAACTATCCCTAAAATTTTTGCAAAAAAATATATAAACTCATTATTTATTGTAATATCTCATTCATAAATAAACTGCAATGTCTACCACAATTGCCATATCAGGAAACAGTTCTGTTTTGTCTGCTGATTTTAATCCGCCCATATATTTAGAGGATGAAAAACAATATTACCTGGGTTTAGCTGATTTTGAAACGTTTATGACTATCCCCAATATAAAAGAAGGATATAATAAATTTTATATAGATAAAAAAGTAATTGTTATTCCCGACGGAACTTGACATTACAGATATAGAAACATACATAAGAGAAAGTATAGAAGATTTATTTCCGAATGAAAAAATTTTTTTTCTTTTAAAAGCAAATGTTAATACTCTAAAAACTTTTTTAATGTGTAGTAGAATAATTGATTTTACCAAGGAAGATTCGATAGGAAAAATGTTGGGTTTTAATAGCAGGATACTAGAAGCTATGAAAGAGGAAGAATCAGATAATGTTGCAAAAATAACTAAGGTGAATGCTATTTGTATTGACTGTAATATTTGTGTCGGTTCTTACAATAATGGTAAACCTGTTCATATTATTCACCAGTTTTATCCAACTGTAGCTCCAGGGTATAAAATAGTTGAATCTCCTTTGCCCATTTTGTATTTTCCAGTTAGCGTCAAAGCAATTAACAATATAACAGTTAAAATAGTTGATCAAGACGGAGAACTTATCAGTTTTAGAGGAGAAACTATAACAGTAAGGTTACATTTACAAACAAGTGAAATATAAAATGGTTGTTAGATATAATAGAGCCCTTGGGATGAGACTTGCCCCTACCACTATCAACAAAGTAAAAACTTATAAAAAGAAAAAGCCTAAACAACAGTTCAGTATCAAATCCAACACCAACAAGTTAAGACGAGATAATCGTAAATTTCTCACATCCTTGGGTTTCACTGTTTTAAAATAATGAACATATTAAACGTAAACGAAAAGCTTTATGTAGACAATTCCATCGTCAGTTCTGAGCTTCACACATATCAACCATATATTTCTTCAAAATTCGATTACAATGATGAAATAAGGATCCCAATTCAAGAACTCGATGCTTACACTCTACCATCAGATAGTTTACTTTATATCGAAGGAAAATTAACTAATACAGAAGGTAAATATAAGAAAGAATTGCTATTTATTAACAATGGTATAGCCTTTTTGTTCAGAGAAATCCGCTATGAACTAAACGGAATTACTATAGATTCAATAAGAAATGTTGGATTAGCATCAACCTTAAAAAGCTACCTTTCTCACAATACCAACGAAAGTTTAAAACTGGAAAATGCAGGTTGGTTTCCACATCGGAAAGAAGGTGATACAATTTTAGTTGATAATGATGGAAAATTCTCCGTATCCATACCACTAAAAATGCTTTTAGGATTTTTTGAAGATTACAGAAAAATTATTATGAATATGAAACAGGAATTGGTTCTTATTAGATCAACTGATGATTTAGATGGTGTTTACTTTCGATAAAATTTATTGGAAAGTTCCTCACATTCTAGTTGATATGCCACAACAACTTGCTCTATCAAAAATATTAGAATCAAATAAAGATATATTGATAGGATTCAGGAGTTGGGAACTTGTTGAATATTCTTCTCTAACCGAAACAACCCGTCACACATGGCCGGTAAAAACAACTAGTAAACTAGAAGCTCCTCGTCATGTTGTGATTGGCTTTCAAGAAAACAGAAAAGGGAAAATTGTTAAAGATATGAGTAAATTTGACAATATTACCTTGTCAAATATTAGAGTATATTTAAATTCTGAAAGATATCCTTATCACGATTTGTACTTAAATTTCGAAGAAAACAAATTTTCTGCTTTATACGAAATGTTTGCCAACTTTAGACAGTCTTACTATGGTGTTCCAAATGAACCCATTTTTAATCCTGAACAATTCAAAAACATTAGTCCTATTACACATATTGATTGCTCCCATCAAAAAGAAACAATTCAAACGGGATCCGTAGTAATGAGAATTGAATTTGAGACACACAATGCAATTAAAAAAGATACTTCTGCTTATTGTCTTATTTTACATGACAAATTATTTAGCTACAACCCTCTTACTAAAATTGTGAAACAATTATAAACTTTATCCCCACTATTTTCATATTTCGATTTAATTTAAAGAAATTTTCAAAAGCTTTTAGTTTTAATCATGACATCAAAACTACAACTACAAATTGAAAAATTTATTTTTAAAATTAATCAACTGAAAGAAGAAATTGCAAATTATTCAAGTAAAAAAAGTCTCATTAAAAAATTTGCTGCTTTGAAAATATGAGATTGGTTATAGATATTCAAGGATTCAAAGATGAAAAAAATAAATTTATACCGAAAGAGCTTGCAGCTTTTGATGGTTATGAAATGACTCATTACATTTTTAAAAAGCCTTTTCCAATGGAGTTTCTTTCACCTGATTGTCACAAGCAGGCGGTATGGTTAACGAAAAATTATCATTGTATACATTGGAATAATGGATTTACTCCATTACATCATTTCCCAAAAATAATTGAAACACTTACGAAGAAAGCAGATTTTGTTTTTGTAAAAGGAAGCGAAAAAAAGGATTTTATACAGAAATATTCTAAAAAGCATGTGATTGAAATAGATGAACAACCAGCGCTAAAGCTAATGGAACCAAAATGCTTCTATCATTCAAAATCACCTTGTATGTGTGCTTTGACAAATGTGTTATTTTTATATGACAATTGTTTTATGAACGAATAAAAATATAAAAATAAAACTTAATTACCTTTTTATTTTGCATTAACCAACCATGATTGAATACAATTAATATGATACCTTAAATCTAATTTTCTAAATTCATTTAAAAGTTCATACTCATTTTTATATTTTAAATAATCATTACAAAATTTAGCGGCTAATTTACATTATTTCATTCGATCTATATTATTAACATATGCTGACAAATCTTGTGCTTCTGCGTCTTCTTCGCCTACAATTGATAAATATTGGAAGTATGCAGCAGATATAATAAACTCTTCATACATTTCAGTAACCATTTGCTCCATTGTAAATATTATTAAATTTATTCTTCCTTTTCAATTTCTTGAAGAATAGTATCCTCGTCAATAAATTGCTTCAAGTCTTTTAAATAGTAACCAAAGCCAATATCTTTTAGATCTTGAATAAGTTGAAAAAAATTTAATGTTTCAATGTATTTGTTGCAACAGAGGGCAGCCTTTACGAATTCCTCAGATTGATTACAATAAAAGTCTATCTACTCCGGACCACTTGCCATACAATATGAGAAATAGGTTTTTGAAAGATTACTAAATTTCTCCTCTAATAATTTAACTGCAATCAGCAACTCAGCCATTTCATTTATTTAACATAATATTTTAAATATGTAGGGGGACGTCTCTTGCGAATAGGATTAACTTTCTTTGATAATACCTGTTTTTTATCTTCGTATAATTGAAACCTCTTTTGGGTTGAAATAATAGCAGGTATAAATTGGCAATCTTCTCCTATAAATTCTATTAGGTGGCTTAATTCTCCTACAAAGTATGATTTCCCAAATGTATTGAAAAACGTAGTAAGGCTTATAATTCCTTCTAAATAATCATCACAACAGTCAATTGCTTTTAAATAATCTCGTTTCAGTGGATAAAACAGCTTGGTGTATTCATCTTTCGAAATCACTTCAAAGAAATTGAGATATTTAACTTTTAACTGTCTGATAGTTGTAGTTAATTTTTCGCGATTACACATAATTCACTTATTACTTGACACATTTTTTCTTTTTGTTTTATACAAAATTGGTGGAAAAATTCAAAAATAACTTTTTACGCAACTCGAGCACAGCTTAGTAAATGTGTCTCGGCATACTAAAATGATCATGATGCACCTATTTATAAGACTTAAGAATACAAAATCAAATGTGGGAGAACAAAGAGAAAAAATTAAAAAATATGATGCGAATGAGAATAAAAGGGGAGGAAGTTAAGAATGAGGGACATGAGAGAGAGGAAGAGGAGGAGGAGGAGGCGCTCCCCTATTATAACTACTAACCCTGAATTTTTTTATTGGCATTTTGTTCCCTCATGTTGAAGTTGTGTGACCTTATCCCTAAATCACATTTAATTTTTCTGAAAAAAGGTGTAATTAATTGCAGTTTTTTAGTTAAGACGCGAATTGGCAGACAGACTAACAGACCGACAGACAGAACAACCGAATTGAGAAAACATATTTTTTTGGGATGTAGGAACTAAACATATTACGTTGAATCTGGAATTTTTCCCAAAATTATTTTTTTTTTATTTGACCGCCATTTTGTTCCGCCATCTTGAATTTATGCCAAACTTTTACGAGCTCATCTCTATACCACAATGAATTCTTGGGCAAAATTTTAGATCAATCTATAAGGTAGTTTTTCCAGGCTGAATTTTTAAATATTTTATTATGCCGCCATTTTGTTTTGCCATCTTGGATTTGTACCTTGATTTCTGTGCAAAATTTGAGATAAATAAGATACGTATTTTTTTAGTAATAATTTTTTAAATATTCATTAGGCCGCCATTTTGTTTCGCCTTTGTGGATTTTCACCAAAATGATACCATTTCATCCTCTTATGATCTTTGATTTTTGACTAAAATTCGGAGGCAATCGGTTAAGTCGTTTTTGAGCTATGCCGCTTACAGACAGACCGACAGACCGACGGAAATGGAAGAGCATGTTTTTCGGGTTTTAGGGACCCAAAAACTTAAAGATCTGCAAAAATCTCGGAGGGTGATTTTTTCACGATTACAATACTTCCATTTTACGAGTGAAGTAAAAATGTTTCATTATTTTTATAGAAAAAATTTCCTGCTGTACAATTTTTGTAAGATACCATGCTTGGTTCCAATCTTATAAAATCCGTCTTCAGATACTTCAAGAACAACTCCAATAACGTTCCGAAGATCTCGACTGACAAAGTACATTTCTAATGTACTTCTTTTAGGATTCTATTATATTAATATTCTAAATTCTTGATTTAAATATTATTTTTCTATAATATTTATGATGTGTTTTTGTTTTGTTTGCTAATTTTGATGTTTGTAAACTATTTTTTTTTACAACAGCTTTGTCCACAAAATTGTAAAATTTTTTTGACAATAAAGCATTTATTTATTTATTTATTTATCCTTTAGCTCTGTCTACGTCAGGAGTAGGTATGGTGATATTATCTCCAACTTTCACTGGTGGATGCGACTTGTCAGAGGTTGCTTTCATCTTCTTGGCTTGTTTTTCAAGGCTCTGCACAGCCTTTGTACGTGCTTCTAAAATATTTTTTGAAGTCCCGTCCCTATCATCGTCTCCATCCCTATCTTCATATCCATCCCTGTCATCATTTTCATGTCCGTCCATGTTTTTTTCATCAAAAAGTTTTCAAAATCCTCCTCGTCTTCAATGTCCTTCAGCAGCTCCGAAGGCAGTGAAGTAGTAGAAAGGCCAACTCTGGGTTCCGCGCCAAACATTGCCTTATAAGGCGATTGTTTAATTCCAGAATGAAATGCGCGGTTTTTCATAAACTGTACGTATCGTAGTCCTTCCAACCATTTAATTGACTGGTTGCCGTTCATCCAAGCACTAAGCATGTTTTCAATATCCAGGTTTGCTCTCTCGACTGATCCCTGAATTTGACTATGTCGTGGTTTTCCAGGCACAATTTTAAGCTCTGGCCACAGACTTGTCACTTCAAAAATTACACTTACACGGTTCACAAATTCTCGGCCGTTGTCGGATTGTAGAATGCATGGGGCTCCGAAAGTTAAAAAAATATCATTTAAATGGTAGGCTACGTCTTCGGCTCTCTTGCTTTCCAATGGACGAAGCAAGACAAATTTTGTTAGGTGGTCCTGATACACCAATATAAATTTAAACCTTCCATCTGGTTGAGTCTGGAAGTCAATAAGGTCAACTTGGCATCGGCTGTTCATTTCGGAGTGCAGAATCGATTTGGATACTAAGCCTTTTTCTCTTCGTCTTTTTTGGTTGACACACCATGCACATGGATAAAAAAAGACATATCATTTCCTTTGTGACGTTAGCAAATTTTTTAGAAGTTTCAGTCAACATTCTGTCACGACCACCATGTCCCACTGCTACGTGAGCAGTAATGTCATATAATTCATCGGCAGTGAGATAATACTTTATGTTATTTGTATTTTCTTCATTTCGTACAGTGAGTTTCTTTACGCCTCCGATTTCTAACACATCAAATCGTTTTAGTCTTCTTTGTTGCAGGGGTGATTTTTTTTCAATTTTTTTAGCCTCTTCCACTTGTTGCATAAGTGCCCAGTACTTTTCTTTAGTTAGAACATTAAAATGAGTTGATATTTCATCATCGGATCTTAAAACCTCCACCAAGAATCTCTGCCTCCATTCTTTTTGACCTACGCCTACGTGCCCACTTGACGAAGCCTCATCCATGATAACGAGAAACAGAAATATTCACTAGATATTAGATCAAAAGAAAAAAACACAAAATGTCTAGCTTAGGTTTAGAAACAAACAGACAAGAATAACAGTCAACGTACGTGCTAAACTAAATCCTCGTAATCGAACAGCCAAAGCGGAACCGCTGCCTACTTTTAACTTGTTTAAATTAGTTAAATCGCAGATCGAAGTAGTTTAGACTAGGACAAACCAGTTCGTTCTAATAGCAATTAATAGATTTTAGGATGAACTAGTTTGGACTAGGGCAAACTAATTCATCCTATCGCTCGTAGGATAGACTGGTTTGGCCTAGGAAAAAATAGTTTAGCCTGAAATCGGGTTTGGCCGGTAACATCTCCTTAATGGGGTCATCTTCTAAATCTTCATCGTAATTAATAAATAACATGTGTTTTGTAAAGTCTTAAATATACTCTTGTCCTTAACAAATTATCTCTCAAAACTTGAGTTTGAAAAATTAATTCATTGTTTTCTCGGAAACAGTCACTATTGACGTTTAAGTTAACCCAGTCACCAATACCCCGTCTTTGATCAAGCCTTTTTTGTTGAATACATATTTGCAAATGGTCAACTGTCTGATTTTCAATAATATTAAGAATTGATCTAACTCATCATTGCAATCTTGCATACGGATGGGACATACAGCCTCTACTATCCAACATGGGTTGCTTACTTTCCTTGATTAATTCACTTCTTCAAATGTAAACTATCCGCGTACCAAAAATTGAGATCTTTCCCCGTTTAGATTACGCGTTTTTAAAAATTCATCGGCGTCTCGATAACCTCTGTTAAAAACAAAAATGTCGTCATTCTGAACCCACTGCTGTACTTTTTCCCTGAGTTGGATAAATTCGTTAATTAATATTTGAGAATAAATGTTTATGTCTGAAAAATATGGGCCATGCACACTTGTTAAAAAACCGTCTGGAGCTACAATAAGACCCGTCTTATTTAGAATATATCGTTTGTGGCTAAAGTAAGACTGTAGTTGAACTCGAACTTGATAACTTTTTGGTATTCTCAAATAAATACAATCGAGATAGAGTATAGCGTTTAGAATATGAGGATCCAGGAGAAGTTTATAATGCAGCTTTAATAGTTGTACGATAGGCCTTGGAGCAATTTAATGAGATTAGATACTTTTTGTTACATATCTTCTGCAATCATCTATTTGCACTGGATCGCACATATTCAATATTTCAACAAAGAATAATTCAATTGCTGCCTATTTAATGAAGTTATGGTTTTTAATTCGCTATCACTGAAATTATTTTCGTCTTCATATTTTTGACCTGAGTGTTTTTGAGTAATGTCTCTTAATTTTAAAAACCAAGCTGAAGTTTCCTTTCCATTAAAATTGTTTCTTCCGTAAATTGTAATTGTATAAAACCATCATCAGTTAAGTGATTAATACAACAATGAATCCGGTCAAAAATAAAAATATTATTCTTTGTGGAAGAATCTACTCGTGCATCAAGAATAAGCCTTGTTGTCGAATAAATTCGTCGCTTAGTGGTAAATAAAACATTTATTTCTATGTGTTTGTTTAGCTACTTACTTGTTCATTTAAAGAATTATTTATGAGTCTGTATATTCTAGGATTTCTATTTCTACTATACTACAAAATAATTTCCCATTTTTAAATTTAATTGTAATTAACAAAGCATAAAATAAAAACAGAACTAAATTCATTTAAATGAAGGAAGAGTTACGACTTCTGAAAATAATTTGTTTTTATCAGTTTTAAGTCAATGTCAAATAAGTAGCAATTGTTTTTCCAAGGCCTAATCATTTTGGTGATCGTAGCCTGCTCAATAGTAAAACGAAACTCGTAGAAAATGTCCTAGCTGCAATTTTTATTTATCATGTGCCGAGTTTTTTATCACTTCCTGTATATTATATTATAGAGAAAATTAAATTAACTCTTTATTTAGAAGCAAAGACACAGATATATTGATTTATGAACCAACTAAACTCATATGTAAAAATAACGTCAAATAACAGTAATACAAAACAAATCAAAGTCAATTCAAAATAGCTGATTTTCTAGGTCAACATACCCAAAAAAATAGAATTATATTACATTTTCATACATTTATTTTAATTTTTTGAAAAGCTAGTTAAGGTAAAAATTGCAAAATCGCTAGTTTTAACTAAATTTTTCTGGTAGAGCTAGGACTTTGACGCAATAATAAAAAGTTTTCTTTTGACTTGAACTAAAACATCATCATTCATAAACTATGACTGAAGGCCAAATTATATTTAAAATATGGCATGTCCTTTGGTACGTTTTTAAAGCACACTTGGGGCTCACGAAAGGTGTCAAACGGATTTTCGTGCCGTTATTTGCTTTCCGTCTATTAATGAAAAAACTTTTTTTTCGAGGTTTTTAGAGTCATATGATACACGATAACGGTCGAAAAATTGACATATTGATTTGAAATTTTTAAAAAATGTTTTTTTTAAGGTTTTATGAAGCCTATAAAAAATAAGCGGGATTGAAATTTTTTTTATTTTCAATTTTTTTCTATTAAAAAACAAGGGTCTATTGGACGCCCTCTTCTGGCCAAACGGTTCAAGTTTTCTACAAAAACAAAAAAGATTCAGAAAAAAGTGTAAGCAAATTATGATTATCCCCTCGTTTAAAGAAAATCAATTTCTTTCCTTCCTATCGGATAAAAACTAAAAAAGTGACACCTTTTTGAATATCTGGCACGATATTCTTATTTTGGAAGTGAATAACAGCGGGTTATTTAGTTTTTTTTTACAAAACCAAAAGTTCAAAATCCTTTGCAAAAATGCATATTTTTAATTTATAATTGACATTGTTACTTTTAACAGAGTATGCCTTAAAAGACCTCGGGTGGACTTTACTGTCATGTTATCATTGTATTTTGACAAGTCGAACTTTTTAACATGACATGGATTCAGAAATTGGCAAATATCTCCTCAAATAACTTGAGAGGCGGTAAAAATAGATATGGATCTTAAAGTAAAATACATTTATTATATCTGGCTTAAATTTTATATCATTCTAAAATACTTTTCATATTTAATTTTGTTTACCAAATGAACATAATTAGAATAGAATAGAAATAACAGATAAAGCTGGATTTATAAACTTGAGGTTACTGTTGTCGCTGAGGCTGTCGTTCTACTGTTACTGTTCGTAGATGACCAATGAAAATATTCCGTGCAATCGCATAGGTATTAAACCTGCGTATTGAAATTAAATTTACTTGACTGAAGACTCGTGATCTTTAAACTGTTTTGTGTATGCTTGCGTTGCTGTGATCGTTTGTGATAGTTTCTGTTTTCAGTACTTGAACATTTCTTTATTAAAAAAGTTACACAAACACAAATCACGTAGAATATGTGAATTAGATGACGATCTTTATAAAAGAAAGGATAACTAATCTTGGTCTACTTGGGGTATGCATGTAGTAGTACCTTTTTAGTAGTTAGTTATATGGCTTCGAGCGATATAGTTTTTTTAATTATACGGGCTTTCGCGTTTTTAACTACTCATAGGCATGTTTACCTGTTCCAATATTTTTATTGCACAGGATGTAAAATTTGTTCGGTCTGGAGGAGCTTTTTTATTTTTACAAATTTGTGTAGGATTCCAGGATACAGGTGGGAATTGTTAAAATTTTGTGTGTTTCTAAGCTAGTACAGATAGATATATAATCTTCAGGGCTAATTAAGGCTATGGTAATATGTTTAACATACATAGTATAATGGTATTTTATTTATACAGACATTTAAAAATTCTGCTTTGAAAGCAGTAACTTTTTTCCAGTGGAACGTTTATCGGTTGTCTTACATCGCTTTAGGAGTTATGGGTAATAAATAGATGGAATGTTAATTTCGCAACTGTAAATTTTCAATTTTTTTTTCTACTGGAACTCTTAAAGGATTTAAAGTATCGATTTGGAGTTTTCACCAATAGATAGGATATTACGATTTTACAAAATCTAATCAAAACTTCTGAACTGCTTATTGTTATAAAATAAGGATTTCACACTTTTTTGTAACATTTTGAGAGGTGATTTATTTGAAAAAATATGTTGACAACTGTCAAAAAATTTTTTTCCCGTAATTTCTAAACTACTGAACATGTTTAAATATAGTTTTCATAGTTCCACGTAAATTTACTTACAAAAAATATTTTGACATCTGTCAAAAAATTGGTTTTCTCCATAACTTCTGAAGTGCTCAGTTTTTTAAATACGGATTTTACAGTTCCATTTAAATCTTAGTGGCGTAATTTTTGTCAAACAATTATTTTGACTTCTGTCAAAACACTATCTTTTTCCCCGTAATTTCTAAACTACTTAAAATTTGCAAAACGCGGGCTTCAAAGGTTCATGCAACTTTTGTGGCGTGATTTATTAAAAAAATATTTTGGCAACTGACCTGCTTAAAATTTTTAAATAAGGATTTCACAGTTCCGTGTAACTTTTAGAGGAGTATTTTTTTTCACATCTGTCGTAAAAAACAGTATTTTTGTCGTAAATTCTAAACTGCTTTTTTTTTTAGGTACGGTTTTCACAGTTCCATGTAACTTTTAAAAATAACCCTTGCACGTACCAAAAACCCTAATATAGTGAATAGTCTTTATATAATATTTTATAAAAAACGAAACTTGATTATAAGCTAATTTATGAAACTTTAAATATAATTTAATTAATCCAAATTAATTTTTTTTAATTTGTACTCAAAGCCTATTAAATAATACTTCCCTTAACCTCAATGAAATCTTGAATAAAAATGAACACAATAACTAATCTGTTTCAAGAGCAAGAGCAACAAAGAGTTAAAAATTAAATTGAAAGTAAAAAATCAAACAACTACTTAAGAATTCAATAAATCAAGAATTAACAAAAACCCTACATCGATCAAACTTTAAATTTAATAACTAAGTAATTTAAAATCTAATAACTCTTAAAGTTTTAGATTATCAAGTAATATTACATAAGTACATAATATAAATAAAAAAGTTATCCATATGTTACTCAAATCCACAAACATTTGTGATTTTAGGCAAAAAAATTATTCTTTAAAAAATATTTTGCTTACCTGTAAAATATCATTGATTGAAGAAATATTTTATATTATATTTCTATATACAGTGTACGAAATAAATCAAAAATAAGTGTCAAAAAGTTTATAGAAGTTTTTTCATAATAGACTCAGTTTTTAAAAAAATGTTAAAGTGACGCATTTTTTAGCATCCTATTAACAAAAAAACCTCTAAAAGCTCTTTGACTTCTGTTTGTAGGCTCTTTAATTTTGTTGCCTCAAAAGTAGTAAATTCAAAATTACGTTTGTTTTTGTATTTATTTCGTACCATGTATATACATTATCTTTCAAATTATTTTTATTTTTCAGATATCAAAAATTTTTATGAAGAGAAAATTTTTCGCCTAAAATCACAAACAAAAAAGGTGCCCATTTCAACTTATTGACCATAAATTACCTTTAAAACTCACCTCATGCTCTCCAATTTGACTGTCTTACAAAATGTGTATATATATATATATATATATATATATATATATATATATATATATATATATTTATGCAAATAATAATATACATTGAACACGGCCAGAACTCATCCAATACCAATCTCACCAGGGGGCTACGGATATGTAACCATCTCACTAATATGGATGTGACAATCCTGGGGGTCCCAGTCACGTTGTATTCGTCCTGTTGTGTCCTTTTATGTCCTAATAATGAATTATGGAAATGTTCCTTAATATCTTAAAAGTTACGGTGCAGAACTTTGGAATCTCTGTACCGGTCGATGAAGCGAGTAATCGCCTGGGCTCCTCCCGACCGTCAGACCGCGACTGCGCAGCATTATCAGTAGACAAGCGGGCTGGAATGCAGACTTATATTACCAGAGTGATTTTTCTCCCCTTATCCGGACATAAATGTCCCCGAATTATGTCTCCTGAAATTCTTAACGAATCATAATACCATAAAAAGTATTATGTTAAAAAATGTAAGAAGACTCGTTTTGCACAATATCTCCATTTCTTATATAAAAGCAATATGTGGAACAGTTGATGAAACTATAACAAAATTAACACATGGGTCACTTATGGTAGGAGTATCTGTATACTGTCCAATTTCGCTCTCTGATCACTTGTTCAAAATACAGGGAAGGATATTTAACTTTCGTATAATGCGGTTTATTGAAAAAAATAATCTATTAATCTAGTTTCAATTTGGATTTAGGAAAGATAGATTTACTTAGGATCATCTGACTGGTTTAGAGAATGACATTCAGGAAGCTTTTGAGAAAAAACAGTTATTTAATTGCGGTTTTTTTAGATCTTTCAAATACTTTTGACACTGCTTGACACTGCTTGGCGACACAAAATTTATGATTTATGATATCCAAATAAATTTACTTAATTGATGATAGTTTGCCCCCCCCCCCTCCAAATTTATTTCTGAATCCGCCAGTACAAAAAATATTTTACATATTTTCAGGATAATCATAAGTAACATCTTAAAGCCTTATATATTAGCAACAAAACTGCTAATCTAGATTTTTTAAATATTTCAATTAATATTTCATAGGCTTACAAACAAAAACCCCTAAGTCAACTGTATTCACATTTGACTTAGTGCTCTTTGTTTGTAAGCCCACGATTTATTATTTCGCACATTTAGTGACATCGTACGTGTATTTTAAATGTCACAAACTTGCAGCAGTAATATGTTTTTTTTATTATAAGCTGACTTTGGAAACCATTATAACTTATTAGCAAATTTAAGGTACGCAAAGTTGAAATTTTATAGTTTCTGGGCAAAAATAAAAGTTTCAGTAAGAGCCTATGGGAAGGAAAATGTCCCGTATATAGTTGGAAAAGTGGTACGAATATTTTTCGATCACCCTGTAAAAAAAATGGTATTAAACATTTTTAACAAACAAAAAAGTTCAAAAATTAAAAATGTGAATTTCTTAGAAATTTTCTTTGGGGTTTATAAGTTGAAATTTAAACACTAAAACAGAGTGTATTTGTTTTTTATTTCAAATGCTTTTTTTATTTCAAAAAGTTGCTAATTTTTATAGTTCTATGGGTGGGCAGAAGATATCTTGCCTTTGTTAAGAACTGGATACATAATAGGGGTATAAAATTATAGGACTGTGAATATGTATAAAGTAGTAAATTTTAAAAATCAGGATATCTGAAAATAAGAATAAAAGGAAGATTCAGCTTACTTGATTCAGTTGTCCCAAATTTGTAAACTTTGGAAAATCGCTTAAACATGTTCATATCCACTTAGAGTCCATTACTGTATGTACTAAATTTTATTACTAAATTTTCAGGATGCTAAAGATGACGGAGAGACAGCAGAATCTAAACATCAAGACCAAAAGCCTGAAGCCGTAGACTACTATAAGTATTTAGAGTCAGAAGATAAAAAAGAAGGTGCGGGTAAACACGAAAAAGAAGACCAAGTAGAAACAGGAGGACAAAGCGCTGAAAGCAAACATCATGGAAATAAACAGGGTGGAGGCGGCGGTGGTGGAGGTTTGTAGAAACTTTTTTTTTGAGAAAATGTTGACCAGAAAACCCAATAATACTGTTTTCTGATCTTACAGTGAAATGCATTTTATATTTATCGTTGTGCAGGAGACTAATAATTCAGTATATAAATATATATAAAGGCACCCAATAGTGGAAATCGTGTCGTATATTGAACCGATTTCGTTATATTCTGTTATAAAATTTAAAAAGCTTGTACAATCTGTATTCATTTTTTTCTAAAAACACGACGGGTCTTTTTTCATATTTATTTATTAACTATGGAAGTAGAATTCACAGGACTACAATTGCCTAATAGACATGGAATTTAAAAACCCTTCAAATAATAATATTATTATTACAAAGTAAACGAAAACACTTTTCCACTAAATTTATTTTGCAAAAGTAAAATACATGACAATTATTTTGCCAACACTGTGGCTTCATCAGTTGTTCTTAAATAAAAAAAAATATTTAAGACCTAAAACATTGGCTTTAAATAGGAAAAATCTGATGAAGCCACAGTGTTGGCGAAACAATTGTCATGTATTTTATTATTTGTAAATAAATGAAGTGGAGATTTTAAACAAGTGTTTTCGTTTACTTGTTTAAAATGGATTTCCATCAAGTAACGGATAGTTCGGTTCAATATTATTATTATGACATTTATCACTAATGCAACATAGAGTTAAGAAATACTCGTTACAGATATTTTCTAGTAGGTGCCCTTATCTTTTATTTATGGATCGATCCAACATCGATCGATCGGTTAAACAATGATGCAAATTCAACTGAATTGTAACAACTGCATAAAAATAACAAGTATATTTACGAAAGCGTAGAAGGGCCACAATTTTTTTTTTCATTTTTGTAACAAATTCCGACTTCTAACTCGGAGTTCCGACTTCTGTCTCGGAATTCCGACTTCTATCTCGGAATTCCGACTTCTATCTCGGAATTCCGACTTCTATCTCGAAATTCCGATTTCTATCTCGGAATTCCGACTTCTATCTCGAAATTTCAATTTCTATCTCGGAATTCGGACTTGTAACTCGGAATTCCGACTTCTATCTCGGAATTTCGACTTCTATCTCGGAATTTCGACTTCTATATCAGAATTCTGACTTGTAACTCGGAATTCCGACTTCTATCTCGGAATTCCGACTTCTAACTCGGAATTTCGACTTCTAGTAGTGTTTTCACACAAATGTTCCAATTTTTCCTTTGGATGCGTTGTCCAGTTACTGCACATTTAATAATTATCCTTGTGATAAAGACATTTAAGACTTGTGTAAAATATTAATTGCTGTAAATGTCTAGAAATAATATCTAGTATAATAAAATCTAACCCCTGAAGGTGTAGAGAACAAAGAAATTTTAATAAATGAGGAACAAATAAATAAATTATTAAATTCTATCCCTTGTAGAGACACCATGGACGGCAATGCAAGCCAAACTATTTATAGGATGCTTTTACCAACATATCTATAAATAATATCAAGTATAAATAAAAAGTGCAGCGTATCTCTAAAGAGTAGATAACTTAAACAGATTTTAATAAATAAGAAAAAAAGTATATTTTACCCCAAGTAGACTCCCTCGGATGGTAGTGCAAGCCAAAATATTTATAGGGGGCTATTACCCCGACCTCTGGAAATAATATATATTATGAATTAATGTAGCAGCAGGTTTCGGAAAGGGTAGAAAATTCAAATTAATTTTATTAAAGTAGGAAAAATTCAATTAATATAATTACCAATGTGTCTAGAAATAACAACTCTATGAATAAAAGTGACAGGATTAGAAAACTGAAACAAATTTTATTGAATGAGAAAAGTCATATTTTCATATTATGTCCCAAGTCCCGGACAAAACTAGATAGTCAAAATATTAATTGGAAGTTGTTGCCAATAGGTCTAATAATAACATATAGTATGCATAAAAATGGCAGTGAGGTCCTTAAGGGTAGATGTCCCCGGCCCGCCGAGTCATTCCAATATATTAATGATGTGTCTATTACAAACTTTTATGACAAGTAGAAGAAGATCCAAAACGGGTAATGAAACTTAATAAATTACAAAAAAATGTAAATGACTAGGAATGTTAGTCAAAGAGTCTTTAATTAGTAATGAAGTCTACTGTATTAGATATTTTGTCAGCAAACCACGTATATCAAGGTACACATTTTGATATTTTGAACAAATTAAAAGAAATACCTATTCCTTTTGTTGGGTGTGATCAACACGAAAAAAATTTACAACTACGATGATTGAGTTGTACCTTGTCAGTAGAATGCGCTTTATTTGTAAAGAGGTTTACCGAATAGATAAAGCTAAAAGAAAGAAAATAAGGTGCTTGAAGAAACAATCAAAATTATAATTAACTTTTCACTGTGTTCCTGTAGTCTGTTTTGATAGATTGATGTCCTTCCACAAAGTTAGAAATAAGACCTACAACGGAAACTTGATTTATGAGGATGTGATTTGCTAACAATTTTTTTTTCTGAAATCATGTTACAGATTTTTGTTTTCAAACTTCATAAAATATCAATGAAAAATAAAAAAATCAATGAAAAGAAAAACAAAAATAATTATGTTTAATATTTATGTATAATAGTAAATAGTTGGTAAATCGGGAAAAGAAAAGTACAATACTTGGGAGTAAATGACGATAAGCATTGATGAAGAGCGAGGAGACATATCCCCCACACTACAGTGCATATATTAAAATCTAAAAAAATATATATATATCTGAAAATGCGTGCACCCCCTCCATGGTATTGCATCTTTTTAAAATAATATGGATCAGATGTTCTTACTAAATGACGTTTTATTATTTCTACTATCTAGATCAAAATACAAGAGTTCTAACCACACTACACCACAACTTGTTACGTTCTGGACGCGCGTTTCGCTAACCAAGTTAGCATCATCAGCAGATGATATAACAAGTTGTGGTGTAGTGTGGTTAGAACTCTTGTATTTTGATCTATCTTCCACCACAGGTTCCAGTGTTAGGACTCTACTATCTAGGAAAAAGATAAAGCAAAGTACAAGATTTTATTTTTCATGTCAACCATATTGAACCTATCGGAACCGACCCAGTCGTTATTTTTTAATTTGGACTTTATGCAAAGTTAATAAATTTCTTGTAGTTTTACTTAGCGTCATCCTGATCCCTATAATTACAATATTAATTTCATTTAGAATGAACGCTTCATTTGACGTTAAAGGAATATAAAAAAAGTGAAGTCGGAATTCCGAGTTAGAAGTCGGAATTCCGAGATAGATGTCGAAATTCCGAGATAGAAGTCGAAATTCCGAGTTAGAAGTCGGAATTCCGAGATAGAAGTCGGAATTACGAGATAGAAGTCGGAATTCCGAGTTAGAAATCGGAATTCCGAAATAGAAGTCGGAATTTGTTACAAAAATAAAAATAAAAAAATTGTGGCCCTTCTACGCTTTCGTAGAATTCGGACTTGTTTTCTTTTTTATATAATCTCTATATCAGCTTTTTATATAATCAACTATTCGCAAACATCGAGTTTGCTTTGTTTATAGTTCATTATTTAAATATTTAATTTATTTTTTTATCCCAGTCACCAGAGACAGTTTTGAAGGGTGACACAGAAATAATATAATTGTATACTTTTAAGAGTGCTCACACGTAGACCATCCGGTACACAAAATAAAATTTCCTAAAAAAAATATCTTTCAAATTATCACAGATTAGCAAAATTGTTTAATTAAAAAATGTAGGGCAGATTATTACCTAAAAAGGGGTATTCATGTCTTTTTCTACAGTTCTCATAATTTTTGCGAAAATTGAGTTGTTTTTTATTAGGGAGGGGGAGGGGAAAATTAATGATAAATTTAAATTATCTCGAAAACTATTACATTTCTAAAAAATATATATTTTAATCTTTTTTGTAGATAATGATCTGCCCTGCTTTTTTTAACGAAGATATGTTACAAAAACTTTTTTTTTTTTGACCATTTTTTGTGAACCAGACCATCTACTTGTGAGCACTCTGCACATTCTTAAATAGCTCCTCAACAGGTACCATTTACGAAGACATTAGTGCACTTTAGTATTTTTCACGTCCCCAATCCCCTGATCACGGGACTCTTTGGAAAAATTATTCTTTTCTCTTACCTTGGAGAAATATTTATTTTGCTTGCAAAGAGTTATACTATTAATGCCCCGTACCGATCAATGTTTAGTTTTTATTATCTTGCGTTCTTGTATAATATTTAAACATGGAAAGGTACGAGCACTACTTGATCATGGGGAAGAACCTGCTGTAGCGCTCCTCTTGCAAGGGCAGCCAAAAATCAGCAAAACAGCGTGCATGAGAGGCTGCCAGACAAGAAGCATTATTATGCTCGGAACCACATACATCGACTAGTCAGCTTTACCCCCGCCTACCATCCCAAGTCCGAGAAACCGGGATAAATTCAGCCCTATCAAGAATCTATATAAAAGGCACTACTAGCTTAGGACAGCTCAGACCAGATTTACTTTCTTCTATTCTATTTCTGTAGAAAAGATCTCGAAGGTTCAGTTCCACGCTTCAGGAATTCCGATTCGAAGGTAGCCTTGCGGTAGAAAATTTGTTTAAAGTCAAGGATATTATTAGTCTACCGAATAGCGTCTAATTATCTAAATGCGTATACACTGAGTTAGATCAGGAAGAAGCGTGTTAGCTATAAGCGCGACAACACAGATGGCGCAAGGCACGTAGCCAGGGATGGTCCAGGAGGTCAACTTTGAAAATATTTTGGTATGGGCATGCTTCTTCCTTCTCCCCCGAAATGAATTTCTGGTTTTGACCCCCGCCGAACTGAATTTCTGGATACGTGCCTGGATGGTGCCCCCCTTTAATTTCGAGAAAATATATTTCTTATTTCTATTTTAGACTATTATAGAGACCTTGCTCCTGTTATTCGAATGACTAACGTTAACAGAATTAGAAGTCAAGTTATTTATATAATAACCCTTAGGGATCTAGCGACTTCCCCGATGGCCTCTGTTGTAATTAAAACCAGTCCCACGTTTATTCAGAAATTATTTATTTCAATTATTATGACTCAAGAGACAGGTTTTATAATAATTATTGCTAACTTTACTTGTCTGAAAGAAGTTTATTATGACGCCTGAAATTTCAGATCTAAAGTCCGTTCATTTGAGTCCCTAGCCGCAAATCTATTTCCTACGATATTTGAAAAACTTGCCAAGAAGAAGCCAATGCCAACTTCGCATCTTTCCCAACGAAAGTCTGGAGTCGACAGTGTAATTCAATGCCTGTCGTGGTATTAGCCATCGGAGAAGTTGTTTCCATGATTCCATTTGGTGTATTTAAATCATTAGCAAAAAGGTTAATGGGTAGCCTTTCGTTTATTGGCCTTAGTACATTTAGGTTTTGTTCGATACTATTTGCGTGTTTAATGGATAAATGAACCATTAAGTTCTCAATTAACGGTCCAAACTTTTCAAGTTGTTTCAAGAATGGTGCTTCTCGTTATATAATTTTCAAACAAAGAATATAGCTGGTTGCTTTGAAATACAATGTTTCCCCAAATCATTAATTAAAAGGTTATTAGATTCTTAGATTCTTTGAAATTCTAGTTTTTTAGGCAAAACTAATCAATAACTTTTTACCACAATTGTCCAATAATTCATCATAAAACGTTATTGAATCTATCAGTTGTGTCGTAACACTCTTTGAACCATTTATAACCAGAATTATTGGTCATTGTGTGCTCAAGATTAAACTGCCTGAATTAAATTTATCCCTAATATTAGCAAATTCTAATTTAAGCTCGTCTCCTGTACAATAATTTGACTCTACTTTACCTTACTATTATTTCTTCTTTCTTTTCCCGAATTTCGGTAGAACACTCTTAATTCTTCCAATAGATATTTAAAATTATTTTCTAGCTTCGTCATTCCCTATATAATTTTCCATTTTTATTGACAAACCCATATCCGGGTGTTATTTTTGACGAAAATGTAACTTCTAACCTGCATATTAATAGTATTGCATAACCCATTGGTTCGGAGCATTTTAGAATATTGTTCTGCAATATGTCCATGATATCAGTGCCACATTGATGAAATCGAAAAATAGAAAACAGGTTTGCAAAATACCTCTTATATAGGTATGTCGTGTAATACTAGAACTCTTCTTTGCGGCCTGCAAACCCTTGACTTTCAAAGAAAGTCGATCTCCTTTTTGGCTCCTACTAGGAGAATAAGACAATATACTTTTAGAAAAATACCACCCGATGAATTATGGGCTTAGCACATTTTTTGACCGACTACTGTGAAATTATAATCGTTACTTTTCAGAATAAGACATTTTGATACTCAGCACTTTGCAGTTAAAAAAGCAGTTAAACGGATTAGTTTTGTAATGTTTTCTGTTCGTACACATCTGGTGTCTATTATTTTCCTGTAGTTTTGTGTAGTATTATTCATATATTATGTTATCTGTGTATTTTGAAATCTTTATTATTCATTGTTTTATTTCCGACCTATATTGTTCTTGAGGATATTTTCTTTTATTTCGTTGTTTGCGAATTCGTGTCATTTGAAATGTTTGGCATATTCTGTGATGTATAAAGATCTTTGCATCGACTACGTCTTTACATTAATTAATTAATAATATCCATGAAGTTATATAGGATAGTAAAATTGTAGCTCCGGTAGGCTACAAAACTGCAACATTTAGCTAAAAAAACTTGCTCACGACTTTTGGCAATTGCAGTTCTGATTCTTCTTTCCAGACATCTCTTGCATTGGAGGAAGTAAAAGAGCCAAGCCAGCCAATATAACAAGTGCCACTTTGCCAAGACCAAATTCAAAATATCTTGATGGTTCCAAAATGCTTGGACTGGGCATTGCTATTGTCTGCTTGATGATTTTTTTCTTTACTCTGCTTGAAATCCATTTTCTATCTGTTAAGGGCAATTTGATGTTCGATTGGCAGAATAGCCATGTGATAATTTAAGATATTTGGTAGCAAAAATAAAACGATGGTTATTCGTTCGAGTTCAATTTCGACTCTATTAATTAGAACATTTGTTATTAGTACAACAATTGCGTATTTTATCAAATCAGTTAAAAACAATTATATTATTATATTATAAATCTGTTGTGTTATTGTTGATTTTTCCTTGATTATTAGGAGGGAAGTACAGCCAATTTACGGAATATCTTGTTTTTTTTTTAATTATTTATAATTTTTAAAAGCAAGATTTCATTGTGTGTAAAGACTTTTATAGCTGTCTCAGGTTTTTACATATCGTCACGTTTCATGTTTAGATGCCAAAAAAACATGTTTTTTCTTTTCCGTCGGTTTGTCTATGGCTCTGCTGTTCGCGTCTGCTTACCTGATTGACTTCAAATTTTTATCAAATATTAAGGGTCATATGGAGATGAACTGGAAATATTCTGGTAAATATCTAATTCAATCCAATATGCATACTGAAATGTTAAAAAAATATTACTAAACTACTTATTCAATTTATCTCAAATTTTGCACAAAAATCAAGTATTATGTAGAAATGAACTGACACAATTTCGGCACGAATCAAAGGTAGTAAAACGAAATAGTGGCTAGTAAAATATTTAAAAAAATCAGTCATCAATCAAAATACTAGATTGATTTCAAATTTTGTGCAAGAATTAAGTGTAATATAGAGATAAATTGGTAAAATTGTGGTATGAACTCAATATGGTGGAACAAAATGCCGATCAAATAAAATGTTTGAAAAATCAATGTAAAAAACAAATTTTATATAAAAACTAAATGTGATATAGGGATAAACTGGAAACATTTTCGTACGAATTCAACATGACAGAACAAAATGGCGGTTTAAAAAATGGACTGAAAAAAAAACTCTTACTCAATTTATTTTAAATTATGCCCAAAAATCAAGTGTGGTAGCTAGAAACTGGTAGAATATTGTTATGAATAAAATAGAGTGGAACAAAATGAAACTTAATAAAAATGTTTGCAGACAGTATATCTGTGTTACTAAATAATTCTGAGCTGAACTAAATTGGATCAGTTCATTATTGCTAATAAAAAAAATATTCATAATGAGAGAACTCCGGGTAAAGAAAACTTCATAGTTCATATTGCTTTTTGTTTTTTTTTTGTTGAAAAATAAATTATTATTCATTTAACTTTAACGTTATCTTTACTTTACTTTATTTGGAAAAAAAGGATAAAATAGCGTTATAATATACAGGGAAACACAAAAGTTTCAGTCTTGTTTTTTAGACTTACGTTTCAATAAATGTAATATGTACTTATGCACACGCTGTTAACACAATAATCACTTTATTTTATAATATATTTTCAGTATACCTAAAAATACACTTTTTCCAACCATTTAACAAAAATCATTACATTACATACAAGGGCAATCTGCTATATGCTCTTTAGATAACATTTGCAAAAATACTTTAAAGCTATTTTTTTCTGTCAATGCATCTTTTTACAGACTATGTGAGTTTGCAATCACCCCATGTTAATTATTAATTTACAACAGAATCACAATTTTAGGTGACCATGGAGGTGAGTTTGAAAAAGGGGGAGGTAAGGAATTCCACGCACACCATGAAGGAGAACATGGAGAAGAGGGTGACAAAGGATACAAAGGGCATCACCACCATGAAAAAGGACAAAAAGGTCACCGTGATCATGAGGATCACAATAAAAGATACGATGAACATGGAGGTCACAAAAAGGGCCATCATCACGAAGATGGTTACCATGGGGAACATCACAAGAGCCATGGTGGAAAAAAAGGAGCTAAGGTAATTTAATTTGGCATAAATAATATAAGCGTAATTGTTGATAAAGAGAAATACTGCAACTAAAATTTATTATTATTTTTTGCAATCATAGATAGACGAGGCATAATTATACTCAAACATCATTCGTCACTAGAAAGATAAAACATGTTAAAAAATATTGCAATAAATTAAATTCATTTAAAATGTTTTAATTAAAATGAAATAAATAATCGCCATGCTGAGACCTCACTGGTAGTCAGCTCCGCCGTAACGGGCGTGCATGTCTTGCATTGCACGCAGGCAGCTCACTCAGAGGGGCGGCAAATTCAGCAATCTCGTCATGTTCAATCACACCCTCTAATTGGTACAGCAATATGCAAATATAACAATGCCATATATTTTTCCTGTGTACAGTTTTTTTTAATATAGATCAGACATTAATATCCTTAAAAATAGATTCGAAGGGTTAAACACGTTGAGAAATGAATTTCTAGTTTTGATCCACTCCGAACTGAATTTCTGGCTACGTGCCCGGTTTAAAGAGCCAACCTGCAAAGTTTGATTATATTATCCATCACAAATAAGAGGCTGGATATTATCTTTTTAAGGGGAAGGAGAAAATTCTGGAAATTTGTTTTTGGATAAAGAAAGCATTTTAAATTAAATTAATTTACAATATTTCCTCGTTATCTTTCTTTTGAATAGGTATATCTTTATATTGTTCCTAAACCCCCGGAATCAGAATCGATTTATTTCATACATTTTCCTTTTTAAGTCCCAGCGCGTCCTATCAAGGCTTGTTCAGTTTATCTTCTCCAGATATTGTAGCTCTCTATTTTTTTTATTTTTAAGATGACAGGTAGAACGGACTCACATTGAACGATTTGTAGCTTTATCAGTCTAAATAGAAACCAAATTAAAACAGTTAAGCTTTTAATTTTAAGTTGAGATAGCCTGTGTAATTAAATTATATTTTACTAATATCTATCTTATATGAAGTATTTAAAATATATCTTTTGTCTTTTGACTTAAACAATATTGTGTGAAATATTTTTAAATAGTAATTACACTACGTTTTACAGGGTATCCTACGAAGTCAGTTAAATTAGGAAAAAGCTGTGTATTTTTGACTAATTGATTGCCGCTTACAAATTTAAAAAATCCCAGTATCTACTGATATCGAAATGTTTAATTCAGTTTTTGCCGCACGTTATTTACAAGAAAATGTAAAATAAAAGATGCTATAACTTTGCCACATTTTGTGTCCTTTGTAAGATGACAATCAAATTTAAAATCCCACTTCTCGTTTTAATTATTAGGACCTAGATTAGTAACCTCCCTTTTAAATATCGTATATCATACATTTATCACACCGCGACCCTTTCTGTTTATTTTACATTTTTAAAATCTATTTTTATTCTACTTTGTCGTACGTCTATCTTAGACTTTATTAAAACTCTAAAACACTTCTTTATTAAAATCCTAAGGGAGCGATTTTAAAGGCCATACGTCGGCTTGATATCGAGCGGTTATATCAATAGGTTTTATGTTCCCAACGTTCCTAGAGTATTATCCTATATGCTTAACATACTTCCTTTAGAGAGAATAAATCAACTGATTTTCTGTGATAGAAATAACAAAAAAAAAATGTTTTGTTGTTTTTTTTTGTTATTTTGACCACATCTGCTTCTTATTCCTAGCGATTTATAAAAGCCTAAGCGAATGTTCTTGTACATATTTATAATAGTCAAAATGAAATAACACGTGTCCTCATAAATACCATAAGTTCGAATAAATAAAAAATGTTCTGCTAAAATACTGTAACAATCACTTTGCCAAATCCTAGTAAATAAAATAATGCCAAAATACTCACATGCTTTATAAAACAATACAGATTCCTTTCCAAGCCAGTGATATTGCACCAAACTATTACTTTGACTTTAATTAAAGAAATGCTAAATAACACTAGTCTTCTACTCACTGCTTTTAAACTTGGAAAATGATGTACCCATTGAGCGACAAATAATAACGTCTAAATTAATTTGTTTTATGTATTGCGTACATCTATATTCCCTCAATATATATATATAATATATATATATATATATATATATATATATATATATATATATATATATATATATATATATATATATATATATATATATATATATATATATATATATATATATATATATATATATATATATATATATATATATATATATATATATATATATATATATATATATATATATATATATATATATATATATATATATATATATATATATATATATATATATATATATATAAATATATAAATATATATTATATATATATGCTGCTGTTATAACAGCAAAATATATAGCCAACTTAGAATAAATCGTTCAATTCACGTTATAATTACTTACCTCTAAGGTTAATTAGGTCTAAAAAGTATTTTCAACCCCTTGAGACTCTCTAAAATAAATATACATTTTTCACCTTACTGGTTTTTTTTCAATTTGAAGGTCTCTGAAGGGGTTGTGTCCATTGGCTGGAACTGGTTGTGGTAGAACTCTGCTCTCTCTCGAGTGATTCTTGTAGAAATGATACATAAAAATCTGTAGTAGCGGCAGTCGTAACTTCTGGACTTGGCGTGGAACTACAATTGGTCTCAGATGTCAGACGAACTGACGTGTATTCTAAATGATATCATATATCTTCTTCTCGAACTGTTCTCTCCACAACGGTGGCATACTTTTTTTCAGGATTGACGGTATTTTGCGGGTAAAGAATTTATATATTGGCTTAGTGAGAGGCAATTGTTTCAGCAAATGATATACAATAAGTGTTGCAATGAGTTTTAAGTTAATGAATGTTTTTCATTTTTAACTATATCATTTATGTTTCTCTTGGAATTTGTATCTATTTAAAAATGTATTACTGTGAGAGTCTTTATAGGTCCTACGATATCTATACTTATCCTTCCTTAAACTGTGCTTGGAACTTATAACTTTTCAAGATTCTCTGGAGGCTGGTAAATTTTCTTAGTGATGTTACATGAGTGACATCCATCATAAAACTTGTCGATATCCTGTCCTTCCTTTCCTTACAAAGTATTTCTGACAAGATTCCAGTGTCTTTTGTCGTTCTCAATGCCAAGTCATAGGTGAATTGTAATACAGGTTCAATATTTGAGGTACCATACTTCATGGTGCTACTATGATCATTTCTTGCATTCCCCTTGGACATTCCGGTTGGTTAAGACGAGTCGGTGCGTCAACATTTTGATTTTTTTCTGGTCAGTATTCGTTGGTAAATTTGTACTTCATTTTAAAATACAGACCATTTTGTGATTCGAGAGTAGAAATCCTTCATGTTCAATAAGTACTTTAAGGGCCTATGATCTGTATAAATATAAAAATGTGTTCCAATTAAATAGTACTTAAATTTTTTCGCTCACTCAACTACTGCTTCTCTCTCTATGGTAGAATATAGTTGTTCGGCTGCAAGTAATCCTCTGCTATCATAGTAAATGAAATGTTCGAATCCGTCATAGTCCTGACTGAGAATCATAGAGACAGCAATGACGCTTACATCTGGGTAAGTTTCAAAAGCTTGTTGTTTGTCGGTCCACACAAATAGAACATTCTTTTTAGTTAAGTTTGTCAAAGGTGTAGAACCTTATCTATCTCTGATAATATAAGTACGAAACGCCGGTAAAATTCGCACAATTCTAGGAAAGCTTTTATTTCTTTCTTTTTGTGGGTCTTGGGTAAGGGCCTATAAGACTGGTTTTCTCAGGGTCGGCTATATATCCTGCTACTGATATTACATGACCTAGATATTTTATTTCTGTTTTCAAGAAATGACACTTGATTAGTTTTAACTGCAAATTACTTATTATCATAACGCCTTCTACATGCCTCAGTCCTAGTAAATGTTCATTTAAATTGTTTCTTGAGTACATGGATATATAGTAGTAATGCTTGTTCTCCTATTAGTCCCGCGAAAATGCTGTTCATAAATATCACATATACTGGGTGCATTCTGAGTTCAGTGCTCAACCTCGTGAACTAGTAGGTGTTATTAAGAGTTCTAAAAGCATTTTTTTTCACGGTCTCGTTTATGCAATTTAATTGGAAAATGTTCGCAAGCTAAGTCCATTGTGGAAAATAGGGCTAAGTCGTCAAGTTTGTCGATGGTTTCAGTGATTAGCGGTTATATATATATATATATATATATATATATATATATATATATATATATATAGCCTTTGTAATTGTAGTAAGGTCACGGTAGTCGACTACCAAGCGGTATTAAGACTCCTCTCCAGAGTGAAGATGTTTCTCCACCAGTAGAGTGGTGGCCCAGCCACTACACATTATATTTTAACAATATTTCTAGGCCTAAGTTACATCAGCAGTGCAATTTTTTTCTTCTTTACGGCCCTGTTCTTTACAGTGGGGAGTTCAAATTAACATAAAATAAAATATCTTATTTCTAGAATAATTAAATATTTTTATTAATATAGACAATTCAAAGAATTATTCAAGATGGAAAAAGATTCTTTTAATAATTACAGTGTAGTTTTACTTAAACCTAAATTATAAGAACTAAAATATTTAAGATCTACTAAAACCGAACTACAAAATATTTTCAAAGAGATTGTCTCCTTTTTTGCATTTATTAATTATTTCATCGCAGGTTAAATATTGAAAGTTACATAATCTTTCAGTAACGTCAAGCTCATTGTGAAAATACAGAAACAATAATAGTCTAGAAAATTACAAGTAACATTAAAACAACACTAAAACCGCAAAGTAAGAAAAATACTGTAGACTGAATCAAAATACCTTACTTTCCATAACGAACATAAGACTATGGCGCGGTGAGTTACTACTAGTCTTAATATAAAATTGGATATTTCACTAAAGCCTGAATCGTAATCTCTTTAATAGGATATCGTATGTATAAGTTGCAGTGGCAAAAAAGTAATATGAATATTTAAATTTAAATTGGGCATTAATTAAATATTTAAATCTATTACATTTTGTTTTAATTAGCTTTAAAATAATTTAACTTTAAATAGCATGGTGATGATGTAATTTAGGAATCGAAACGTTGTCCAAGAATAATATGTGATATATTGTTGTGTAGGGGAGTGTAAAATTGAAGTTACTAAGCGGCAATGTCAAAGTTTCTTGTATTTTGCATTTGCATTTGTTTTATATCTAAACGGTAATCAATCTAGCCCCCAATATGCAACTTCACTTTGCCTTAACCGACTTCGTATAACTTATAGTTTTCGAGATTCCCATGCATTTAGTTGAATTTCAAATACCCTGTACATCTGCTGGTATCGAAATGTACAAATTGATAGAACATTCATCTAATTATATTTTAAGCAAAATTAATTATTACACCCCATTATGTATTTTATCGTTAGAATTAGCATTTAAATAACAAAGTAACACGCTTCTATATGTTTAGTACTCGGAAGAAGGGGAACATAGTAAAGGTCATAGCACTAAAGGATCCCACAGTATTCACAAAAAGGACGAATTCGATAAGAGAACCGAATTTTTCGAGGAAGACCACGAAGGCGGGGAGACGGAAAAGCATGGGGGATACAGTCACCAAAACGAATACCACAAGGTAAGAATGAACTGTAGTTCAGTAAGACCAAAATGTAGAATTTACGGGCTGAAATGCCCATATGCTAACTGCTTTCGTGACATACTTTATTACCCCATGGTAATAATAGTAATATTTCCATATAAATGAAAACGGTAAGTTCCTTTACCTGGAACGTCCCTCGTTATGATTTTTATTTATTAGGGTTAGTGGAGTGTGAGCCAATTTGTTCGGCACATAGTCATTTAAAAACACATATACATATACTGTCTTTCCAAACATCTTTATTGAGCGTCATTTAATGTCACCATATTGAATTTGTACATATTTCGGATATTTTACCAGTACTTTTTTGGGCATAATTTAAAGTAACTTGAATAAGTAGTTTTTATACTGATTTTTTAAGTCCGCTATTTTATTTCGTCATGTTGAATTCGTACCATTTATTCCTATATCACATTTAATTTTTGTGCAAAATTTGAAGTGAGTTGAATAAGAAGATATTTACATTAATTTTTTAAAAATTTTGTTTAGTCGCTATCTCGAATTCGTACCACATTTTTACTATTTTGTCCCTATATCTAACTTAATGCTTGTACAACATTTGAAACGTTACCAATTCATTTTTATGTAACACTAGATTTTTGAGTTTTTTAGTAATAATTTTTCAACAACTATTTTATTCCGCCGTATAAAAACAGTGTATATGGGTTTTCAACAAAAAAACACATTATCGGAAACTCTTTATATATGCTCTGATTATCTCAATGATAGAAATCGTTTATTAATCTATAACGCACGTGTAATTTCTATTCTTGGATATTTAATAAAGATTTGGGGAATGGTAATACCACAAATTCGGATCATCCAAAACAAAGTTATGAAAATGTCTATCCAATTAAATTCACTTAGAATTAGGATAAAGCAAACACGTATATAAGATGTTAAGACTAATCCTAAAATGCAATTCCAGTTCATCTGGCCACCTTTTGTCCCGCCCGCCCTCTTGAATTCGTATCACAATTTTACGAGTTCATCCCTATTTCATAATTAATTGCAGACAGTTTGAAATTAATATAATAAGCAGTTTTGAATAGGATGATTTTTATTTCTCTCATAGAAATGGAAGTATTGTAATAGCACAAAAATCGCCCTCCGAGATTTTTTTCAGATCTTCACGTTTCAGGGTCTCTCTCTCTCTAGGTGCTGAAAAACATTTCCTCTCAATTCGGTCGGTCTGTCTGTCTGTTTGTCAAAAAATAAGGATCATATGGGAAAAACCTGGTAACATTTTGGGAAAAAAACAATTTGGATAAAACGAAATGGCTGCTTAATGAAATTTTAAAAGAATTATTACTAAAAAACTCAAACTTCAATTTAGCACAAATTTTGCATAAAAATCAAGTACTTATTATGGTACGCATCCAAGATGGCGGAACAAAATAGCGGCTTAATAAAATATTTAAAAATTAAGGTTTTTCATATCTTCACGTTTTAGCGTTCCTAGATGTTCAAAAATATGGTTTATCAGTTCCGTCGGTTTGTCTGTCTCTCTGTCAGTTCGCTGTATAGCTTTAAAACTACTTATCAGATTGACTTCAAATTTCAGTCAAAAATTAAGGATCATATTGGGATGGGTCATCCCAATATGATCCCTAATTTTTGTAATATTTTGGTAAAAATCCAATATTCTGGAACAAGATGGCGGCCTAGTGAAAAATTATTAAAAAAGCTAATTATCCAATTTATCTCAAAATTTGCTCAAAAATCAAGTGTTACATAAGAATGAACTGGTAACATTTTGGTATGAAGGTATGAATTTAAGATAGCAAAACAAGATGGCGGTCTTATAAAATATTTAAAAAATCAGTCTGAAAAACTGCTTATTAGATTAATTTGAAATTTTGTTCAAGCTTTAAGTGTGATATAGAGATAAACTGGTAAACTTGTGGTACGAATTCAAGATGGCCTAACAAAATGGCGGTCAAATAGAATTTTTACATAATTAACGTAAAAAATTTTATTCATTTGACTTTAAATTTTGCAGAAATGTGATTTAGGGATAAGCTGGTATGAATTAAAGATGTCGTAACAAAATGGCGGTGTGTGCCAGCGTTAAAACTCCTTATTGAATTTATTTAAATTATGCCCAGAAACAAAGTGTGGCATAGTTAAAAACTGGTAATATATTTGTAGGAATCCAATATGATGGAACAAAATGGCGGCAAATAAAACTGTTTGAAAAGACAGTATATATGTGTTACTAAATGCCTATTTACTATTCCTATTAAAAGGAAAGATTCACAACGTAAGGAAAATTTACCGATTTTTTAAATATTCTATTAAGCCACCATTGTGTACCAGATCATCTTCATATAACCCTTAATTTTTGACCAAAATTATTAAGTGTAATGATAGGCTTAGTTAATCAAATAGCTCCTGAATGTTGATCATTCTGTTTTGGCTCATATACTCCATCTATGGGCATACGGGTTCCAACAGATATCGATATATATATTAAAAATTCCGGCGTATTTTCTTAACAAAAGGCTGAACTTTCGTCTATCGTTTGTACTGATACCGATTTGAGCTCAACTGATAATAAAAATAAATACCACAAATGGTTGTTACAAAATAATGAAAAACAGTGTATATGGTTTTTCAACAAAAAAAAACAAATTATTGGAAACTCATAGAAATCGATTATTAATCTATAAAGCACGTGAATTACGTTGTTTGCTGAAGAAAAACACTCCTTAAAAAATTGAATTTAAAATCGAAAAAGTTTTCATAACGACAGCGGACTAACAAGTGATTCAACAGCGTCCTTTGCCTCTATTTATAATATATCGTTGTCTCTAAATAGTTTAAAATTTACCTTAGGCCACAAAAACTTGTACAAAATATATAATATTACAATTATTTTAATTACATATAGTTGAATAGCCCACAAATCTAAACTATCTATTTTTATTGGAATTTGCTTACAATTCGTAATATTATGATAATATCTTAATAGCTGCATTTCGCAAGGTAAAGTTTTAAATATATTTTCAGTGTATTTCTCACTTACTATAACATATTTAAAATTAGGTATTATAATTTTATAGTATTCACCATTAGGTGTTGGTAGGTATAGGAAATAGATGTTATAAAGTATAGTCTTGTTTTTCGACTAAAGAGATTTCTGTAGTAAAAGTAACTTCGTTATTCATTACATAGCCTTTTATGTCTAAAGTTTTCTCATACTTTATAATATTTTCCAAATTTGGTTCAAATAGCAATTTTTCTGAATTTAAGTGTTTTTTTAATTAGATTAATTTTTGATAACAATTCTTGAGGTTGAATTATAGTATTGTGGAAGTTATTCAGTTTGGCAAAGGATATAGCGACTTCTAAATTTCCTAATATATCATAAATAAATATTTTGATCTAACATATATATTTGTGTTAGAATCATTTCAGTTCGGTAATAGTCAAAATCTGATATTTATTGTAATTCGATTTTGTTTAATAGTTGTATACTTTGGTTTACTCTGAATTCTAAAATATTTCGATTATGAGATATATTTTTAGAGATTCCTTGGAAATTTTTTATAGAATTGCTATGTAAGGAAATTTGTTTATCCATTGACAATTTAATAGTATCTTGATTTTGTTTTAAAATATTTATTTCATTATTTATTAATATTGCATCGCTTTCATCTAGAATTTACAATCCGTATTATAGTCAGTTTTATTTTTCAAATGTAATTTAAACATACTATATTTTAAACTTAAAGATCTATACTCTTCAATTACACCTTTTAGATCAAATATTTGAGTAAATGTCCAGTGATTGTTTGTTTTTTAGGCAGGTCCTAGTTTGTAGGGTAAGATGCCATGGTTTTGGTTTAATTCGTGGTATTTTGGTATGTCTCCTTGGGTGTAGGAACATCTGCAACAAGAGGTCGTTTTAAGTCTTTAATATGTATAATTTCAGTCTTTTTAGAATTTTTAATATTTTCAATTTTTACCCGATTATGTTCAAGGATTTCTTTTATTATGAAAGATCCACTAAATTTAGCTTGATTTTTATTTCTGGGAGATAGTTTTTTTATATACTTTTTGATTAAGCTTAAATTCGTAGGGTTTGTCACCTTTAGGGTTAGTTTCTACAAGCATAGTTTCTTTTTGAGTTTCAGTTTTCTCTGTAAAATGTAATCTGAATAAAATGTAGTTGATATATTATTAAAACAAAATGGCTAATTTGTATGTCCTAGAACTAATCATGAGGTGTGTATTTAGTTGTACTATGTTTTGAACTATTATACGCTATAATCGCGTAAGGTAATAATTCAGAGATTGGCTTATTTTTGTCTTGACTTCTTAGGAGTCTTTAGTGTTTTATTAAGGTAAAATGGAAACGTTTGACTGGCGTGTTAGATTCGTGATTTCCTGGGGTTGTAAAGTGAATACTTATTTTTTGGGCTTTTAATAATTCTTTTATTAGTTCATCATTAAATTCTAAACCATTGTCACTAACAATTGTTTCTGAACATCCAAAGAATGAAAAATAGTTTATAACTCGTTCGTATACAGAGCGTTTTTATCATATATAAAACATTGGCCAACGAAAATGTATCAAATATCGTAAGACAATTTTGATTGTCAAAAATGAAGGTGTCTATAATATGAATTATTTGAAAGGGTTTAGAAGGTGTCTCCCTTTTTACTAAGGGCATATATGATTTTTGTCTTCTATATTTTAAAGTTTGACTTGTTACACAGTCGTTTATAAATTGGGCCAAAAATAATTTTGATTCAGCCTGTCATAGGTTTGTTTGATTCCTCTGTAATTAGCTTTACTTTGATGTTGATGAATCATCAATACATTTTTTTCATCTCCATCTTTAATATTCTTGACTAGTTTTGTATTTATTATTTTTGGTCATCGGAAGTTTTGTATGTATACGTTTGTAAATATCGGGATAAGTTCTTCGTTATAAAAATACAAGTAGCACGTTTTTTCTGGGGATTTTCTGTTTCATTTTGACTACTATGCACAGTATTTCCTTAGTTACTTACAGCTGGCTGTATTAAAATGTCAGATAAGATATTTATTCGTTGTTCATTGTTCTCTTGACCTGCGGAAGTTGAGGGCAAATTAATATCTTTTCGTACTTGATCTGAGTCAGGATTATCTTTATTCGAGTTTGCATGTACTTAAGAGTCAAGAGTTGGTGTCACGATGCATTTTCGGATTCTTCGAGTACTTATCTAATAGAAAATTGGCATTTAATTCAGGTAAATAAATGTATGGTAATTCGGCTGTAATATTATTTAAGAATACTACCTCGTATTGTTGTTCAGACACGTTCCTGTAAAATTTACATTGTTAGTATTTTCTGTATTTCCTTGTTCATAGGTTTGTTCTTGGTACATATTCATAAAGTTTGGTTCATACATAGTCGTATAATTGGGTTCATACTTATTTGTATAGTTTTGTTCGTACATATTCGCATAGTTTTGCTCGTAAAAAGGGTTATCAAATTTTGAAATTTCCTGATTATCAGCATAATCAGTGTTTTCGAAATTTGAGAAATTAGTATTTAAATTCTCACGATTAGCATCATAATCAATTAATTGAGAATGACTTTGAAGGTTTTGTTCTAAAACTTCTTGATTATAAAGTTGTTCAATAATTACTTTTTTATTTTGGATATTACTATTTAATATAGTATTACCAGAACTCGTGTCCATAGGTTCTACTTGTCTTGTTATTATAGAGTTTTGAGCAAAATTAGAATTGGTTCTCATAAAAGGTCTTTGTTGGCTAAAATTTGGTCTTTGGAAATTTTGTTGGAAATTAGGTCTCATATTTTGACTTGTATTGAAATTATTCGTATTTCTTCCAAAATTATTTGGAATATAATTTCCATTCATAGTATTATGAAATCTTGGAATCTCCCAATTCCGACGGTCTGTGTCTGTTCGTGGCATAGCTAAAAAGCGCCTTACTCAACTGACTTCAATGGGGATGACCGGGTATCATTTTGATAAAAATCCAATATGGCGAAACAAATTGGGAACCTAGTGAATTAGTGTTTAAAATTATTCAATTTACCTCAAACTTTGCACAAATATTATTATATAGGAATGAACTGACAACATTTTGGTACAAATCCAAGATGGCAAAACAAATGGCGGCCTACAAAAATATTTAAAAAGCAGCATGAAAAAACTACTTATTAGCTTAATTTCAAATATATGCAAGAATTAAGTGTGATATAAACTGGTATAATGGTGGAACAAAATGGCGGCCAAATAAAGTGTTAAAAAAATCAAAGTAAAAAATAACCTTCTTATTCAGTTGATTTCAAATTACAAAAATTAGATGTGATATAGGAATAATATTGGTACGAATCATACGGCAGTATATATGCTTTATTAAATGCCCATATGCAAAACTAAATTAACGAGGCAAGTCCGTAACAATATACACCTCTACGGGGAAGATATATTTAAGATAATCAAGACCTATGAGAAACTGAGGGCTAAGAAAATCTTTTATGATGTCCTGCCCATTCAAATTAAGTATCGGGTTTTACTATATTAAAACTAGGAAAACTAATATGTACCATACTTCGAAAAGCTAGTAAGACCTTACTAAGAGAACAAAACCTTCAAACCACTAAACAACTAGCCGAGATAGAGAGAAAAGCCTTTAAAGTTCCACCTTAAATTAAGTAACAGCGTTCACACTTTATTGTGGAATCGCATAGAAACTTTGGCTTTTTGGCGCAAGTAATCAAATAAAAATAATAAGGCTGATAAATTTTCGAAAAAGTATGACAATCCCCTAAAAAAGTTGAGTCAGGCACAAAGTCTCGTCAGCAGACGTCGATAAAGTAGTGCACAATATATCTTGCTACAATTTCTCAGAAAGCGAAAAATCCGTACTAAGTAAGGGTTTTAATTTCAGGATAACTCCTAAGGAAATCCCTAAAGAAGAAATAATAACTGGACAACTGGTGCGAAAATTGCATGACTCCTCTGAAGAATTGAAAGCAGAGGAAATCCGACATCCTTAACAAACTTTCGTAAAAATAAACAAAAATAAAGACATCACAATTCTTCCAGCGGAAAAAGGAAACAAATCCCTAGTTATAAATACCCAAGACTAGATACAAAAGTGTAGTACAGACAATCGTTATAAGCTTGTTCCAAGAGACACGACTACGTACCTAGATAAAAAAAACTAAAAATAAAATACAAAGTTCACCAACAAAAAGTCATAGCACGGGAAAAAATCCTCCTATACTCTACGATTTGCCAAAAAACACAAATCAGGAACGCCTATCCGTCTTATTGTTTGTGCTGTTAATACGCCGCTGCAAAAACTGGAAAACTAGCTTGCGGAAGTTATGCAATAGACTGTCGAAAAAGCTAATTTATATGTAAATAACTCGGAGCATTTCACTCGAATTATACGAGACATCGTTCTTTAAAAAGACCCTATCATGGCAAGCTTAGATGTCAAGTCGTTGCAGCTTAGTATTCCCTTTCACAAGGCATTGGACAGGATTGCTATGATTGAGGATTTCCCGGCACATATAATACAACTCTAGGAGCATTGCCTTAAAAATCCCTATTTTATTTACACTTAACGGCAAAACTATCACCAGGAGTCACAAATTCATTTATAATAATTTCGAGAAATAAGGTCTTGAGAAAACAAGCTTGAAGCCCAAGTTATGGATTCGTTATGTGGATGACATATTTATTACATGGCAACATGATATACAGAACTCAAAAAATTTTTTTCTCACGTAAATTCAATGCATCCCAGAATACAGTTTACTCTAGAGTTAGAGTAAAATAATAAACTTCCATTTTTAGATGTTTTGGTTACAAAACTGCATAACAAAATTTCGAATACACCGTACATAGAAAACTAACGCAAAACGACAGATATTTAAATGCAAGATCACACCATCACCCAACGCATTCGCATCGCATCCCTGCGATTAACTGAAACGCAAACGAGACAAAACGAACTTAATATAATATTTGGTGCTTTGAGCAAAATCGGCTACATAAATCGCACCACAGAGAAACTTATTAAAGTACAGTGTTTCCGAACAACGTACACCAAAACTTATGGACCTGGAGGGCAACAAGTTGTCTTAGGGTATGTATAAGGCATAAAGACAGAATTGGAAGAATTCTTAAAAAACACAACATACAAACAATACATAAACCACAAACATCCACAAATAAACTACTTGGAAACCTGAAAGAAAAAATCAAATTGGAAAATCACGGACTATACAGCATTCTATTCCAGGGCTGCGAAAAGTTGTATGTGGGGCTAACAGGCGAATATCAGCAAGAGTAGAAGAGCATAAACTCAGAATCAGAAACAAACGACCTGGGCCCTATTCCTACATCATCAGATAACGGCCAGAAAATAAATTTCAGAGGGTGTAAGGAGAGTATAGAGCATTTTAAGACCAGAAAAATCCGAGGTCGTGGAAATTGAAAAACAAGGTGATTTAAATAAAAAGGGTGAATCAAACTACTAACAGTATGGAAGATAATAATCGACCAATTTAAAATCACAAAAAAGCGGAGTTAGTGCAACAACAACAGCAACACCCGGAAAATATAAATAACGACCAGCGGCTGCTTCGATATAAACTTTGGCCTAGGGTGGGTATAAAGGGAACATTCGCAGTCACTAACACTTCAGTCTCTATAGTGAATGGATGTACACCATCCACAAACATCCTGTATATATATATATATATATATATATATATATATATATATATATATATATATATATATATATATATATATATATATATATATATATATATATATATATATATAATATATATATATATATATATATATATATATATATATAATATATATATATATATATATATATATATATATATATATATATATGTTCCTTAATGACATGCTAATATTTATATATATATATTTTAAGAAAAAATCTTCATATGAACTGATGTCCTAAACGTCTTAACTTTTGAGATACAGGGTGCTAAAGTTTTCAGAAAAAAAATTATTTTTTTTAATAACTGTGATACTACTGTAGATATCTTTATGAAATTTGGTACACGTGTTCTATATGCATTTTCTAATGTACAAGCAATTTTATTCTTTTTACCAGTGGCGTCCGTACGCGTTTTGCTTAGAATATTCTTGGAGAAAAAAATGGTACGCCACTGCTTTATCTTAAAATAAAAATTATTTTTGGAATTCTCATTCATTTCTGAGCAAATTCGATCTCTTGATTTTCTTTCGGCCGACGCATAGTTTTCGCTTAAAAAAATAAAAATCGTTTTACTTCAGGGTCAAATCGTTAAAAATCTGATAGGGTGACTGTTGTGTGGAAATCGCTAATTTATCGGGTGAAAGAAAATTATGACGTCGAATGTGTTCATAAACGAAAAAGTTTTCTCGTCTGATGGTCCGTTCTTGATTAAATAATTGAGTTAAAATTGCTTCATAATATCTCAATACCAACTAATAATAATTTTTAAACCCATAAATCTAGTAGTCCTGGAATAAATTACGTTTTTACAAACGTCGATGTCAAATGACTTAAAGTAAGCTGTTGGTGTTCAAAACCATCTCAGTGTGTCATCTCTTTGGTTTTTAGTGTTTCATTGAAGTTATTGAAGTTATTTTCGCCGTTTTTTCGAATAATATCATTAAATATGGTAAATTATACGAATGCGGAAATGGCGGCAATGCATTACGCATATGGCCTCGCAGATGGTAATGCAACAGAAGCCAGACGCATTTATCAGGAAAGATATCCTAATCGTGCCTTGCCAGATAGCCGAACCTTTTCGAATATTCATCGCCGACTTAGCGAAACAGGTAGTTTCAATAAAGGTACTTCGGAAGGCAGACCTCGAACTGTCAGAACACCTGAAGTTGAGGAAGCGGTGCTGCAAGAAATCGACGAACATCCTGAGACGAGTACGAGGAAGATCGCTAGAGCTTTGAATATTTGTCACCAAATTGTTTGGCGTATTTTAGTTGACTTTTTGTTATATCCATATCATATTCTAAGAGTACAGGCATTACTCCCCAGGGATTTCCCACAGCGTGTGAACTTCTCTCAGTGGTATCTTCAGAGTATTACACTAAATCCGCAGTTTGAGTCACAAATTTTGTTCACACACGAAGCAACTTTTTCTAGGAATGCTATTCAAAATTTCCATAACAATCATGTGTGGGCGGAAGAAAACCCGCATGCCATAACCGAAACCCATTTTCAAGAACAATTTTCGCTTAATGTTTGGGCAGGAATTATTAGTAATCATCTCATAGGCCCATTTTTCCTACCAGGACGTCTTGATGGACGGTCTTATTTGCATTCTCTCGAAGAAGAACTACCTGGGTTGCTTGAAGATGTACCAGTTGCGTTAAGGCATCGCATATGGTACATGCACGATGGTGCACCGGCTCATTTCAGCGTAATTGTCCGAAATCATTTAGATACAGTTTATCCTGATCGTTGGATAGGTCGCGGAGGACCTCAGCAATGGCCAGCAAGATCCCCCGATCTCAATAGTTTGGATTTCTTTTTATGGGGGCACCTTAAAACTCTAGTGTACAAAACTCCCGTTAACACTGTAGAAGATTTAAGAGAGCGAATAGTTGCCTCGTGTGAAACTATACGGAATACGCCGGGAATATTTGAACGAGTGCGCAATTCCATGCGTAGACGGGCGGAAGCATGCATATTAAGTGAAGGTGGCCACTTCCAACAATTTTTATAATTAATGTTAGTATTGTTAATAATTAATAAAATTAAGCCGTTTCTGTAAACTTTGTTTTCTGCAAGCTGAAATCCCCGCTGTAATTTATTGGTACATGAAAGTTTTTTAAAAATTGTTTCCTAAAGTAATCAATCCTAAAGTAAAGTAAATCAATTACTTATTTCTAAATTAATTAATATTTATTATTAAATGAACTGAATAGCACGAAAAAAGAAAAAAAACGCTTTCCACACAACAGTCACCACATCAGATTTTTAACGATTTGACCCTGAAGTAAAACGATTTTTATTTTTTTAAGCGAAAACTATGCGTCGGCCGAAAGAAAATCGACTTTGCTCAGAAATGAATGAGAATTCCAAAAATAATTTTTATTTTAAGATAAAGCAGTGGCGTACCATTTTTTCTCCAAAAATATTCTAAGCAAAACGCGTACGGACGCCACTGGTAAAAAGAATAAAATTGCTTGTACATTAGAAAATGCATCTTGATGCATAGAACACGTGTACCAAATTTCATAAAGATATCTACAGTAGTATCACAGTTATTAAAAAAAATAATTTTTTTTCTGAAAACTTTAGCACCCTGTATCTCAAAAGTTAAGACGTTTAGGACATAAGTTCATATGAAGATTTTTTCTTAAAATGGGTCCAAGAATCACCCCCTTAAATATTAGCATGTCATTAAGGAACATCCTGTATATATATATATATACAGGGTGTCCCGAATTGCAGTGTCCAAACTTTAACAGTCCATTCTGCCTTCAAAATAAGCCCTAATTTTCTATATAAACATATATCGGCAAATGCTTCGTTTTCGAAATACCGGGTGTTAAAGTTTTAAGAAAAAAATTGTTATTTAGTCATAACTTTTTTAGTACTTGAGATATTGTTATTAAATTTGGTAAACAGCATTTGAGTAACAAAAGGCACTTTTTGATTTCAAATATTTTTTAATTCTTTATCAATGGCGTCCGTACAGGATTTTTTATTGAATATTCTTGAAGAAAAAATGGTACGCTACTGTGTTTTCTGAAAACAAAAATCATTCCTAAAATCCCCACTCAGTTTGGAGCAAATTTGATCCCTTGCCTTTTTTTCGTGCGATGCAAGGATTTCGAGTTAAAAACTAAAAATAAATTTCAGAGGGTGTAAGGAGAGTATATTTTATATATGGAAATTGAAAAACAAGGTGATTTAAATAAAATATATATATATGGAAGATAATAATCGACCAATTTAAAATCACAAAAAAGCGGATATATACAGCAACACCCGGAAAATATAAATAACGACCAGCGGCTGCTTCGATATAAACTTTGGCCTAGGGTGGGTATAAAGGGAACATTCGCAGTCACTAACACTTCAGTCTCTATAGTGAATGGATGTACACCATCCACAAACATCCTGTATATATTCATATATATATATATATATATATATATATATATATATATATATATATATATATATATATAACACTATATTGCTAAAATTATTTTAGATCGATAGAGCAGGTCCGTTTGCCGAAGAAACCACTCGTTCGTTAACCTATCTATATATATATATAATATATATATATATATATATATATATATATATATATATATATATATATATATATACAGGGTGTCCCGAATTGCAGTGTCCAAACTTTAACAGCCCATTCTGCCTTCAAAATAAGCCCTAATTTTCTATATAAACATATATCGGCAAATGCCTCGTTTTCGAAATACCGGGTGTTAAAGTTTTAAGAAAAAAATTGTTATTTAGTCATAACTTTTTTAGTACTAGAGATATTGTTATTAAATTTGGTAAACAGCATTTGAGTAACAAAAGGCACTTTTTGATTTGAAATATTTTTTAATTCTTTATCAGTGGCGTCCGTACAGGATTTTTTATTGAATATTCTTGAAGAAAAAATGGTACGCTACTGTTTTTTCTGAAAACAAAAATCATTCCCAAAATCCCCACTCAGTTTGGAGCAAATTTGATCCCTTGCCTTTTTTTCGTGCGATGCATGGATTTCGAGTTAAAAACTAAAAACTATTTTTCTGTATAGCGTAGTTAAAATTTCTATTATTGTTAATTATTTCAGTGGCAAAACCTTTAACATCTTGGTATGCCATGATTGCATTTTTGTGACAATTGCTAGTTTCGTCTTTAAAGTGTGACATTTGAGTTTTTAGAGTAAATAAATGTCAGGTACATTACAGTTTATACAAAAAGGTAATTATCAGTCTAACTAGTGATTTCAAAATGGTGTTATTCAGTAACTTTGAGTATGCTGATATTCATTTCATTTATGGTTTCTGTAATGGAAATGCAAATGCAGCAGTACGGGAATACCAACGAAGATTTCCAAATAGAAGATTACCTTGCAAACAAGTTTTCATTAAAACGCATTTAATGTTTAGGAATTTTGGACTCAAAAAGAATCCGAGAAACGAAGGTAGGAGAAATGAACAATATCGAAACGTAATTTTAAATAAGTTTGACAACGATAGGACATTAAGCCTACGAAGAGCAACTCATAATTTACAAGGCAACGCAGTTTTTGTTTCTAAAAATAAGGTTCATCGCGTTTTGAGAAAAGATCACAGGAAGCCATTTCAGATGCAGCCAGTTCAAAACTTACAACCTGGTGATGCCGAAAAACGTGTCAGTTTTTCTCAAAAAAAATTTTATGGACTGATGAAGCCACATTTACCCGAAGCGGCTCAGTAAATTTCCATAATTTACGAATCTGGAGCCATGACAATCCACGTGTTGTACGAACTAGAGCATTTCAGCAAGAATTTTCTGTTAATGTTTGGTGTGGTGTAATAAATGAAATTTTTTGTGGGCCCCATATTCTACCACCACGCCTAGATGGACAGTTATTTAATGATTTTCTGCAAAATGAGTTATTTCAATATCTAGAAAATATTCCTCTAAATCTTAGAAACGAATTCTGGATTCAAATGGACGGGGCTCCCGCGCATTTTGCACTTGTAAATCGAGAGTGGTTAAATAATAATTATCCAGAACGGTGGATTGGACGATTAGGAGCTACAGCCTGGCCACCACGTTCCCCTGACCTCACACCTGTCGACTTCTTTGTGTGGGGTTATTTGAAAAATTTAGTTTATTCCAGACCAGTTCATAAAAGAGAAGAACTGATTCTAAGGATAGAGCAAGCCTGTGAAACTTTGCGAGCCAATACGAATTTTATACGCCATGCCACTGACACAGTTAAGAGCAGATGCCGAAAATGTGTCGAAGTTAGAGGAGCTCATTTTGAGCAATTATTGTGAATTTTAAGGCCCACATTAAACCTTAATGATATTTAAATTGCTCTATAAATTTTTTTCACGATCTAAGTTAATAAAAGTTATGAATTCTAGTATTTGTAAAATTAATTACGAACTTAGTTAATAAAGAGTAGTTTCTGTAAAATGAAGTATCATCTTCAAAATTGAATTAATTCTAATTACCGTTTTACAAAATGAATCGACGATTTTAGAATTATAAACTCATCTGTCATACTTTAAAAACGAACCTAGCAATTGTTCAATTATCACAAAAATGCAATCATGGCATACCAAGAGTCGACAATGAAGGAATGATGGTAAGTACCAAGGACATTAGATTTTAATAGGTTGCCTGCTAACTTCTGCGATGTCACCCTGATAACCCAAACATAATGCAAATCTTCATTACAACGGGTCGATGACGTCATCTCTCCTTAGTTGTCAGACAAGCTTTTATTTTAGAAACCCTACACATACGTTGTTCAGAAATTATGAACTCACCCGGAATGCATGAAATAAATATCGGAAACCAAATAATTTTAAAAACTTGCTGTTACAATTCCGCCTTAAATGTTTTGCTACTGAAATTAACAATAATGGAAATTTTAACTAAAATGGTTTTTAGTTTTTTACTCGAAATCCTTACACCGCACGAAAAAAAGACAAGGGATTAAATTTGCTCCAAACTGAGTGGGGATTTTAGGAATGATTTTTGTTTTCAGAAAAAGCAGTAGAGTACCATTTTTTCTTCAAGAATATTCAATAAAAAATCCCGTACGGACGCTACTGATGAAAAATTAAAAAATATTTCAAATCAAAAAATGCCTTTTGTTACTCCAAGGCTGTTTACCAAATTTAAGAACAATATCTCAAGTAATAAAAAAGTTATGACTAAAAAACAATTTTTTTCTTAAAACTTTAACACCCCGTATTTCGAAAACGAAGCTTTTGCCGATATATGTTTATATAGAAAATTAGGGCTTATTTTGAATGCAGAATGCGCTGTTAAAGTTTGGACACTGAAATTCGGGACACCCTGTATATATATATATATATATATATATATATATATATATATATATATATATATATATATATATATATATATATATATATAATATATATATATAATATATATATATATATATATATATATATATATATATATATATATATTTAGATAATTATGTTTGTAATTTAACGCCGTTTTGCTCGCGATTCTATCTTTTTTAGTTTTTGAGATATTTTGAAAAAACCAAAAAACTGCATTTTCGGAAAAGTCCTATAATTTATTTATTTATGAAAATTTTCAAAATCTGTGAGAACATTATTAAGGCAACTTTTTACGTAGAGTGCACCTATTAAGTCAGATTTTACATACAACGTTTCGATTTTCTAGAACCATCATCAATTTTGTTTTTTCTTATGGCCGCTGTGTTCGATTTTAACAGTTTTGAAAAGAGTATTTCTTTAGCTTTTCAACGGTGTATCACACTTTGTAATTAGGTTATTACTAAAGGTGCAAAAAGTGCGTAGAGGAAATATTTAAACGTTTTTTGGAATTATCAAAGTAAAAAGTTAAAAATTAATAGTGTTAAATAGCAATATATTGTAATTTAACATCCAGTTCTACAAAAAATCAGTAAAAACTACTTAATAACATAACTGATTCGTGCACAATGTTCACACATGTTCAAACTACCACCCGCATATAACACTAACATCTTTGCCCAAGTAGGCTTTGCGTTTGAAATAAGACTGTTTAAACATTTTTTCGAATTATCGATATAAATTAAAATTTAATAGTTTCAAATAGCAATATTTTTAAATTGGACATTAAATTCTGCATAAAATCAGTAAGTTCTACTCAGTAACATTAATACTATGTGCACTGCACATAATGTACCCCGAAGAACGACTGTCGACAGAACTTCTTTTCAAGCGCTGCACTGATTAGAAGCTTGCTAGGGTTAGCCAGTTTTAAGAATCGCAACAGAAAGTATGCAAGTATGACAAGGAATGGAATAGGCAAATATTAGAATATTTTAATGAAAATCTGGTTTTTTCCATAAGAAGAATTGAAACTTCACATTCTGAAGTCAACCGTTCATGGCGATTTAAAAGTACTAACCTTACAAGAATTAACAGAAAATCAGTATGAACTACTTACTCAATAAAATTAATAAAAAAATGCTACATAATACTAGGATTAAAAATGTTGACCGTTTTTTTCTATGCAGTGTCCGCATTTCCTTTCAACTGTTCTGATTACCCGTTGAATGGTATTTCTATTTATATTTTCTAGAATATTTCGGGTTCGCTGCTCAAGAACTTGCCTATTTTCTGGGGGTCAAATTCGTATATTTCATTTTTCGCACATCCCCATAAATAAAAATCCAACGGCGTGATATCCGGGGATCTAGCTGGCCAGCGGACAGGACCACTGTTGGATATTACGTTTTCACCAAAAGTTGTTGCTAAAAAGGTTTGTACATCCCTGCTGTTATGTGCAGGACAACCGTCTTGCTGAAACCACAAGCTATTAAACTGATCATCTGGCACAGCTTCTCGAATGGCAGGAACTATTTGATTCTGTAACATGGCAAGGTATCTTGGGCCTGTCAGTGTCTGATCAAAAATAAAGGGACCAATGAGACGATTTCCTAAAAAGTAATGGAAAATATTGAATTATAAGCAATTCAATTAGACTATGTTTATCTTACCAAGCATCCCGCACCACACATTAAAACCAAATCGCTCTTGCAGCCTGCGTGGATCGCGTAGTTGCGGATTTTCAATAGCCCAATAATGGTGATTTTTTTTATTAAAAATGCCACAGTTTGTAAAATGAGTCTCATCTGACCAAATGACTTTATTGCAAAAAGCGGGATTTTCTCGACATCTATTGATATACCAATTACAAAAAACAATTCTTCTTTCGAAATCACCTGCTTGAAGTCCTTGCACAATTGTTGGCTTGTAAGGACGATATTTAGTTACTTTTAAGACGCCATGAACGGTAGATTTTGGAATTTGAAGTTCTGTTTCGCTTCTTCTTGTGGATGAAGTCGGATTTTCATTAAAATATTCTAGGATTTGCCTATTGCGTTGCTCGTTGTCTTTTGCATACTTCTTTGTGCGAATCTTATTAAAACTGCCAAACTCAAGCAAGTTTCTAACCAGCGTTTGAAAATAAGTTCTGCCAGGCTGCCGTCTTTCGGGGTACGTGTCAAAATACACATCCATGGCCCTGTTTGCATTTCTTTCATTTTTAATATAACGCACTAACATATCAAACATTTCTTCATTAGAAAAGTTTAACGCCATTGTAATCCTTATTAAAACAGCGATGAATGTTAAATAAAACTTAAACGTTGCATTTTTGACAGATTAAAAGCATTCTATTATTTCAAAACCAAAGCCTACTTGAGCAAAGATGTTAGTGTTATCTGCGGCTGGTCATTTGAACATTTGTGAACATTGTGCAATGTTATTGAGTAGTTTTTACTAATTTTTTGTAGAACTGGATGTTGAATTACATATTGCCTTTTAACACTATTAATTTTTAATTTTTTACTTTGATAATTCCAAAAAACGTTTAAATATTTTCTCTACGCACTTTTTGCACCTTTAGTAATAACCTAATTACAAAGTGTGATACACCGTTGAAAAGCTAAAGAAATACTCTTTTCAAAACTGTTAAAATCGAACACAGCGGCCATAAGAAAAAACAAAATTGATGATGGTTCTAGAAAATCGAAACGTCCTATGTAAAATCTGACTTAATAGGTGCACTCTAGTAGTATAGAAGGCGGGGTACTGTGACTGAGGATGGCCTGTCTGTCCAAAGATTGGGTGTGTCCAACTTCTTCGGCGACGAAGTGACACAATCCTGAAAAATGCCTGAAAAAGGCCGAAGAAGTGGTCGACAATGACCAGAGGCTGTTGACCAGAAGGGCCTTATTAGTGTAGGTGTTCAAAAAGTACGTGTTAAAAAGTGACACAATCCTGAAAAATGCCTGAAAATGGCCGAAGAAGAAGTGGTCGACAATGACCAGAGGCTGTTGACCAGAAGGGCCTTATTAGTGTAGGTGTTCAAAAAGGCGTTGAGACCCGTCGGGTAGTTTTATTTTATGGGGGGATGGTGGTGTTTTTATAAGGATGTAAATAGGTAGAAGCAAAAAAGACTTATATGTGAAGTGTCTTTTTGGCACTCACACACACACATGCACCGCTATAATTATTACTAATTTGTTTCTTAGAAGAAAAAAAAAAGCCCACGCGCGCCCGTTTGGATTCGAACCGTCGACACCGAGATTTGTTTTTTGTCAAATTTTGAACTTCTAGACTACTACTACTACCGCCATGCAGTACGTCGTAATAAGTAAACAATTTAGATGATGATCTTGTTTATCTTTTAAACGAGCAATAATAGTAATAATACGCAGTTATACAGTACAACACATGTGGTAAAAAAAAAAAAAATAGAATGTTTGTAGGGCTTCACGCCGCACTTCTGGTATAATTTCATGAGCCGAGTCTCGCCTCGCCGAATTCCGAGAATTGTTTTTCTGTTTGAATATGTTCGACGTAAGACTAGAGGTCAGGTTCGCAGATAAGAAAAGGTCGAGTACCGAGAATTGTTTTTCTGTTAATGTTGAACGTAAGACTAGAGGTCAGGTTCGCAGATAAGAAAAGGTCGAGGATGTAGATAAGGAGATGTTTGTGTAGTATTGAGATGAGCAATATTTGAATAAATACGTAAAATATTAGTTTTTGGAAAAATACCGAGAATAGCTTGTTTTCATTTTCGACGACGACGACGACGTAAGACTAGAGTTCAGGTTCGCAGATAAGAAAAGGTCGAGGATGTAGATAAGGAGATCCTTGTGTAGTATTGAGATGATCAATAATAATGTTGTTATAATAAATAATATTTGTTTCGAATAATAGCTTATACCAGATGATAAAAAACGTATAGCACTTAAAGTAATTAATATATATATGTAAAATACAGAGGATTTAATAGCAGTCGATCACGAACCAGACTGGTGGTAATATATGCCTGTTCCAGTCAACAGAACGTGTCAAGAGTGTAAAGGGAACTCAATATCTCCAAACATCTGTGCATTTTGCCGCTGTGAAAAAATTCACAAAGAGGTTAACGGACAAAAGAGTATTAATAGATATACCGTTTTGTATTATTTAAAAGAAGAGTACGAAAGAAGGAGAAGGCTGCAAAATAATGAGTAAATTTGTTTTACTTTTCTATGGTATTCTTTTCAATTATTGTGTCCTAACTAATAGTCAACCAACGACGGCGACGACGACGACAAAGAAATATTATCCAGAAGAGCGCAGTTATAATTTTGTTTTAATTAATAATAGACGATATTATATTTTGAGAAATGTTGGTTTAAGAACATTTCAAGACACTGGTTATAATGTATGGTTTCACATACATTATGATTTAATAAAACCTGATGAAAATGTAAAGCCAAACGATAAAATATTTAATTTGGCTAATCAGCAAATAGGTCTAGTGCCTCACTTAAAAGACAGTGTATCAAACTTAACATATGTTCCTGTGAATATTAATGAACCTGCAGATATATATTGTAACTGGTATACTGCCAGATATTTTCGAAATAAAAATATTTATCTTGATTGTAAGCCTGTAGAACTAAAAGACATTTTTAGTGCAAATTCCACTGTTTACAGCACTGGTCAGACAGAATTAGGAGACATTTTTAGTGTAAATTCTACTGTTTACAGTACATGTCAAATTATATATTTATTATAATAAGACCCTGTACGTTACACAAAATGGATTTTGAAAGAATACAATTTTTATGTCAAATATGTAATTGTTTAGTTGAAAAAAATATTAATAAACACTTAAAACATAGAGTAAAGTTATTAAAATTTTGTGATACTTGTTTAGTGAATTATGTATTTGGTGTAAATAGTATTAGGTCTATGATTTTAATGTCAAAATAGAACAGTACAAAAATATTGAAATTAAAATGTAAAAAAACTACTATGGTTTATTTTATTTGTTTTTAGTTTTACTTAGTGGGTGTGATGTAAATTCACGTGATTTTTACTCACCAATAGAACAATAATTAAAAAAAGTGGTAGAGTTTTATTTATAAAAGAAAGTAGATTGAACTAGGCGTCAATAGTGTCTCGTAAATATAATTATAAATATTGTTTTTCTGTTTGAAGATAAATAAATTATTTGTAGAAAACATGTAAATAATATATAATAAATAAAACGTACATGAAACAAAATTATTTTATTAAGTCACTCTACATTATTTTTATCTATCCAACTATTATGCTTATCACTGAAACCTAACCATTTTACAAATACTTTATTATTTTTACGTTTTAACACTTTTTCCACTAAATAAATGTCTGGATATTTAACTTTTTGCAATTGAAGTTCATAGAATCCTCCCTTGATGTCTTGTTTCTCTGCATCTTGAAGTAGGTATGTCACTGGATTTGTAAGTTGAACTTTCTTGATTATAAATATTTCAGTAGACCAATTCGGCCTATATTGCTTATCAAACACTCCTCTAAATTTAGAAATGCGAACATGGTCGCCTACATTGTATTTTGGTTTGGGAGCAATTTTTATTTTGCTATAGGCAGTCTCCAACAAAAGTTTTTCATGCTTTTTTGTTATTTCTGAAGGTTTGAAACCTGTGGTCCTATGTTTTCTGTTGTTATAAACATTTGTAATATTTTTAATCAAGTCAAACCATTTGTAGGACCCTTGAATGCTAAATTCTTTCCACATCATTCCTTTTAGTGTGCGATTAACTCTTTCGACGATTGAAGCCTTTTTTTCACTATACACCACGTAATGTTTGACGTTATACTTTTTCATTAAGTTTTGTACTTCTTTGCCCGTGAATTCTCCTCCAGAATCACTGCACAGGTGAATCGGTGTTTGAGATTTGAACACATTTTCCAGCATTGTAGCGACTTCTTTTGACGTTTTCGATTTTAATGGAAATGTCCATACATATTTGGAGAAACAATTAATGACTACTAAGATGTATTTATAACCTTTATTTTCCTTTTCATATTCCCTCATGTCGACTAAATCTGCTTGCATAAGATCCAAAAGGGACTTAATTATAACTTTTCGTCGTTGAAAATTAATTCTGGCTGGCTTATGTATTTCTTCAACAATATGACGTTTTACATCTGTAACGTATTTAGACATTTTCGAAATTATTCTATAATTTGAGCTTCTCCTAATTCCTCGATGATTGAAACGATTTCGTTGTTGTGACTCGAATTACCTGCAGCTTGAGATGCAAGTAACAATCTTAGTCTATCCACAAGTTCATTAGGGTCGTCCCAATGAACATAATCAACTGGTCGGTTTGTCACTGTCATAAGCATTCCTTCTCCTTGTTTAACATTTTCTTCCCTACCACTATCACTATCTGTCTCTTGATGCATCATAATTGGCTCAATAATTCTTGTAAATTTCTTATTTTTATTTGTAGACACCATAGTTGAATCAAAATATTTTTCAACAGCTTTAGTATTGAATAATATATTTGCGTAATTTTGAGCGTCGTCTTTAGTATAGATTTTAGGAATATTCTGATTGAAAAGTAAACCGTAAAGCTCTTTAGTACCTTTATATTTTTTCCCAGCTACTAAAAGATCAGGTCCGTCAAAATCAATCCTCTTGTTTCCAATGGAAAATCGTTCAATGTCTGGATCAAACTGAACTCTAAATTTTCCATCTGAATTCTCACTGTTTGGGTCTTTAATAAACTTTTTAATATACGTTAAAGGAAGTGGGTGATATTGTTCATAATAGTCGCTAAGTGATTTGTCTTTAATCGTTTTATCTAGTTGTTCCTCAAACTCTTTTTGTTTCCGAGCTTCGTCTTCTTGCATTTCCGTTTCCACATCTTGAATCATTTTTTGTTTTAATTTATTTTTCGGCTGACCGATCGCTGAAAAGGATAATCTTCGCTTTGGACGCGGTGCAGTGGCTGTTAGTACCTTTGGTGTATAATCATATTTTGCTTCTGGTGTGGACTGTATTAGTTTGGGTAGTGATACCGCCGGTTCCGACACTGTGGATTGTGTGTCATAATCGTCAGAGTCAGATACATTATATTCAATTTGTTCTTGTTTTAAACGATTTCTACCTTCTTCGTTGTGAACAGGTATTGAACTTGCATTGCTTAAAGTCACAGTTTCTCTAGGAATTAATTTATTTTCAATATTCTGCAAATGCTTGGTTATGGGTTTGAAAAGATTTTCATGTGTCATTTGACCGTGCTTAAGAAGTTTTAGTTTGTTTTTAATTTCATTTCTTTTGGTTATAAGTTGTTTTTTCACAACTTTTCTCGCAGTTTGTTTCTTGTTTCTATCGAGCCCAACCATAGCCACAACTCAATTTAAGTAGATTTTCAAGTAAACTAATAAAATGTCATTATGTTAGAGATATATATAGTTATCCAAACAATATCGATAACGTCCATCATTCATTTTATTGTCTTTGAAAATTGATAAGAA